>CAJVPV010002925.1:0-12107 GCA_910591835.1 Acaulospora morrowiae | reverse complement strand
AACGTATCTAAATATAAAAATGCGGAAATGACCACTTTTCTGCTCGTTGTCTCCCTTTAAGTCCTACGCTTTGCTTCGGACAATTATAGATTGTTTACTAAAACACTGGTTTTAGAAATAATATAAATATTAAAATTAGAATCAAAATCAAAAAAATCACCACACGAAATGTAGGCACTAAATGTTATTGATAAAATGGTATTTAAAATTAGCGAGACTTTCATTGTATATATATTTAGTTGTCTAGATAATACTTACTTAATATATAAAAGCATATATGCTTAATAAAAAAGTTTAATATGTAGTAACTTTACGTTTAAAAAAATTTTCAGATTTATTCGAAAACTCCGTGTATCAAATAATTTTTGATGATCGTAACTACTTTCAATTTGTGCTTCGATCATTAACATATATAGACTATTGTACATAGTTTCTTTTATCCTAGCTGAAAAAGGAAACTTCGTAAATTTGTGAATTTTTGGTGGCACAAACATTATTATTCCGTATGTAACAGAGTCCTATACAGTATTTTGTAATGCTGTACTCTTTTAATACAAAAAAAAAAAAAAAAAGCACGTACTGTATACAGTATAGTTGCAGAAGAATGCATAACGGCTTAGTTACGAGGCCAACCTTTTACACAAATATTAAAAATTTAAAATGAATATGTTTGACAAACATTACAAAGAGTGCAAGACCCATTTAAAAAATGCTAGAAAACAAGAATCCGATGGTCATCTAAAGGAAGCAATAGGTTCCTATCAAAAGGCAATTGAAGGATTCAAGGCTCATGGATCCTCTTTATTTCATGACGTAAAAAGGCACTTGGCTGAAGCTTATTTAGAATGTGGTGACGTCTACAAAAGTTTAGGAGAAATAAATAATGCTAATACTTGCTATAAAGAAGCTCAAAAGTATGGGCCGAAATACAGCGAAGCATTGATCAAATTCCCAACGTCAACAAAACCCTTGCAAACAGAAGACATACCTATAAAAAATTCATCTATTGGTATAAGTGTATCATCGACATCCTTGATAGAGATAAGGACACCGACCTTTTTACCAAAACTAGAGTTTTTTATTCAAGATCCTTTAGTAACATCCTCACTACAGTCGAAGATAAATGACATAAATAATATTAGCAGCACTCAGGATTTGGCCTATTATTTGCAACCTAATAATCATACTCAGGAACAAGCTCCGCAACTAATAAAATTAGCTCAAGATATTGTTCAACTGTTTGCTCAGAAAAAACCCAAAACTCAAAAGATAATCAATGAAGTTGTTATCTTAGCTTCCATCCCGAATGAAGAAATTTATAAAGATTTACTAGAGATAAGCATTAACGAAATCAAAAACTCAACGTTACAACATTCAAAACATTTGTTTTGCTTAACTCAAGTGATTCAAAACATGCCTAACTTGATTGTCGGAAAAGTCAGTACCGGGAGTTTAGTAGCAATATTAAAAATATTACATAACCATCTAGAAGAACTGCACAAACAAGACAACGAGGTTGAGCTTAGCGAATTCTTACAAACACTCTGTCCATTATTAGATGCCATGGTGCGTATAGGCATTAAGGGTATCAATCGTGAGAGGCTCCATGCGCCATTATATCAACAGCTAAAAGAGTTAAAAGATAACCCGGCATTAGCTTACCATGCTCACTACGCCTGCCAGGGATTGTTATATATTACAAGTGATGAAAAATTATGGCAAGAAGTTATGCGTCGAACTTTTAAAATTGCTAGTGGAACTATTAGTTTGGTTAATGCGGTTAGAAGTTTAGACCCAAATAAATTACTGGATACCTTTAAAAATTTCAGTGAAGCATTTGAAGCATTTGATGAGATTGTAAGTCGCATTCGAGAATTAGTCGAAACGGAACAAACATTAAAAGGGGGGATCGAAGAAATTAGTCAAGGAGGCAAGTTTGAACAGACAAGGCACTGGTACTTGGCTCTACGATTTATAGATATTTTTATTCACGAAAATCAGTTGAATAAACTCGAGCAGTTTGTTCTTCAGAGTCCTTATACTAAGAACAAATGGTTTTTAATAGGCCTGTGCCAACGCTTAGGACAGCTTGCTTGTACACATTGGGATTTGAAGATACAACAAGTTGCGATTGAATTTTTAGATGATCTTTATCAAAACAAAATTCAGTGGGGACAACATCCAGAAGTTAAAAATTACGCCAAAGCAATAATTAATAATGTAGCGTCTGGCAAAGATGCATCAAATTCTTCCTTATACGGGAAGTCCGAATTGTTAATTGAGGCTAGTCTTAAATCATCCCAGAATTTAGTGTCAAATATCTTCGAACCGCTGGCGCAGTTAGGAAAAATAAGAAAAGAATATTTAGACGAACTTGAACAAGACGAAGAGATTAAAAACGCATTAGGTTTATATGTACCACAAAAAGGAAAATGGGCCCTAAATGCTACGAACTCTTTTGACTTAAAGACTGAGGTTGACGCTTTCTTAACTTCCGAAAAAAAGGTTCTGTTGCTCCTAGGTGAAGCTGGAGCAGGAAAGTCTACTTTTAACCGTCACCTCGCTCAAAGTCTTTGGAATGATTATTCGTCAGAAGAAGAGTTAGATAATAAGATTGTCCCCTTATTTATTTCACTTCCAACAATAGATAATCCTAATGAGAAAATAATTCAAAAATATTTAAAAGAGTTAAGATTTTCGGAGGAAACTATCGAAAACTTAAGACAAAACTGCAAATTCGTTTTTATATTGGATGGATATGATGAGATTAAGGACCGCCAATCAAATTTTTATGATAAAAATAAACTTCATGAGTGGAAGAAAGCAAAAGTCATTATTAGTTGTCGGCCGGAATATTTAAGTACAAATTATAAATCCAAATTTATACCTCGTGGTAATTCTAATTCTTTTCAAGAAATATGGCTAGCATCCTTTTCTAAAGAGGAAATTCGAGAATATACCAGAAAGTACGTCGAAAAACAAAGGGACAATATATGGGATGCGCAAAAATATGAAGCCGTTTTAAAGCGCGTTCCTGATTCAGATCAGTTATTAAGTAATCCCTTTATATTAAAGATTGCTATTCAAGTCATACCTGACTTGGAGAATGAGAACTCGGCAAAAAATATAACACGCTTAATCTTATATAATGAGTTTGTGGAAAAATGGTTTCAACGATCTCAAGACCGTCTAAGTCGCATTCAATTAGATGACGAAGAAAAAAAGGCCTTTAAAATATTAGATGAAAATGATTTTGCAAAACATTGTATGCTATTTAACAAAGACTTGGCAGTTAAAATGTTTAAAACTAAGGAAGTGGTGGTAATGTATTCAGACGCAGATAACGCGAAAACTCATACCGATTGGCGTGCTAAATTCTTTGGATATAGAGATCCGGAGACACGTCTTTTACGTTATAACTCTCCTTTAAGTCGTAATGGTGATCAATATCGATTTATTCACAAATCTTTATTCGAATATTTTGTTGCTCGATCAATATTCGACGATATTTGCAAAAAAACTAGATCCACACTATTTGAAGAAATTTCAATACTAGGTGATCCTGAGGTTGTTCGCTTTCTAACAGAATATGCACAAAATGATAGGGGTTCAAAAGATTCACAGCGGATTAATGATTTCAAAGAGAATCTTTCTGACTTTATTGAGAAATCAAAAGAAGACACTCATTTAGAAATTGCCGCGGCAAATGCAATCACCATTTTAAATAAAGCTGGAATGTCATTTAGTGGTAAGAATCTAAATGGCATTCATATCGCCGGTGCGAATTTAAGTTACGGTTTGTTTCATTGTACTCAATTTAAACAAGCAGATTTAATTAATGTTAATTTCAAGGGGGCTTGGTTGCATTACGCAGATTTTAGTGATGCTAATATGACAGGCGTGCAATTCGGTGAATTCCCTTTTTTAGATCTCGAGAACGAGAGTTATTGCTGCTGCTATTCCCCAGACAACCGTTTTCTTGCTGTTGCTAGTGGGAAGAAAATTTACCTTTACAATATTGAAACATTAGAAAAGATACATACTTTCGAAGGACATGCTGATGTCGTTTGGAGTGTGACCTTCTCACCTGATGGCACCCAACTGGCATCGGGTAGCTCAGACAAGACGGTACGGCTGTGGTCTATCAAGAATATTAATTTAAATCCACGTATTATAGGACATACTGATGTCGTTTGGAGTGTGACTTTCTCACCTGATGGCACCCAACTGGCATCGGGCAGCAATGACAAGACTGTGCGGTTATGGTCTATTAAGAATTTGGATCAGAATCCACGCATTCTAGAAGGACATACTGATGTTGTTTGGAGTGTGACTTTCTCACCTGATGGGTCCCAACTGGCATCATGCAGCTTAGACAAGACGGTACGGCTGTGGTTTATCGAGAATTTGGATCAGAATCCACGCATTATAGAACATACGGATCGAGTTTGGAGTGTGGCATTCTCGCCTGATGGCACTCAACTGGCATCTGGCAGCTCAGACAAGATGGTGCGGCTGTGGTCTATCGAAAATTTAGATCTGAATCCACGCATTCTAAAAGGACATTCTGATCGAGTTTGGAGTGTGAAATTTTCATCTGATGGCACCCAATTAGCATCGTGCAGCTCAGACCAGACGGTACGGCTGTGGTCTATCGAGGATTTAGTTCTAAATCCACGTATTTTAGAAGGACATATATCGGGAGTTAATAGTGTGTCCTTCTCACCTGATGACACTCAACTGGCATCGTGCAGCTCAGACAAAACAGTGCGGATGTGGTCTGCCGAGAATTTGTACCTGAATCCATGCAGTATAGAAGGACATACTGAACGAGTTTGGAATGTGACCTTCTCACCTGACGGCACCCAACTGGCATCGGGAAGCTCAGACAAGACAGTGCGGCTGTGGTCAATCGAAAATTTAAATCTGAATCCGCGTATTCTAGGCCATACCGATCGAGTTTGGGGTGTGGCCTTCTCACCTGATGGTACCCAACTGGCATCGGGCAGCGATGACAAGACGGTGCGGCTATGGTCTATCGAGAATTTGGATCTAAATCCACGTATTCTAGAAGGACATACTGATCGAATTTGGAGTGTAACCTTTTCGCCTGATGGTACCCAGCTGGCATCGGGCAGCTCAGACAAGACGGTGCGCCTATGGTCTATAGATAATTTGGATTTGAATCCATGCATTCTAGAAGGACATTCTGATAGAGTTTGGAGTGTAACCTTCTCACCTGATGGCGCCCAACTGGCATCGGGCAGCTCAGACAAGACGGTGCGTCTGTGGTCTATCGAGAATTTGAATTTGAATCCACGCATTATAGAAGGACACACTGATTATATTAGAAGTTTGACATTCTCACCTGATGGCACCCAACTGGCATCGGGCAGCTCAGACAAGACGGTGCGGCTGTGGTCTATTGAGAATCCGGATCTGAATTCACACATTCTGGAAGGACATACTAGTTATGTTAGTGGTGTGACCTTCTCCCCTGATGGCACCCAACTAGCATCAGGCAGCGATGACAAGACGGTTCGGCTGTGGTCTACAACATCTGGTAGCTGCCTAGTCACTATATATCTTCCCGGAATAGTTAATAGTGTTGATTGGAAGAATACAAAAGCAGGAAACCTTTTATTAACGGGTGGTTCTGATAAAGTCATTCGTTTGTGGCTTGTAAAGAGAATAGATGATCAAACATCGCAAGTCGCTTTACATTGGACTTCAAGTCAAAATATGTTATGGATTTCTAAAGCATATATTCAAAACGTGAAAGGTCTGGATTTGATGAATGTACACCTTTTAAAGCAAAGAGGTGCCAATGTAGAATCGGAAGGTTACTTTAACGAAAATGATCAAGCTTAAGTCTAAATAATTAGCAATTTTATTGTGATACTTTAACTAGTGCTTTATTCGTATTGTTAAATTTATTGTTTACACTGTTTCTTAGTAATAATTATTTAAATGCTATTTTAACTACGTCACGAACTCGAACAGGTCACATCAGTTATAAAGTGCACATGACCACATCCAGTAATTAGACAGGTTAATGCCCTTTTATAAATGCAGCAGACCATAATACGTTATTATCACAATGCCATTTAATTATGTTTAAGTGTTCACTAAGTTTTTACAGTCAGAAAATCGAACACCTTATTTTATTTTGGGAGTTTCAAAACTTTAGTGGAAAGGGGAGAGAAGGATATTTATGGCAGCCAACCAAACAGTAAAGTCAATAAATAATGAAACCCAATTTATCTTATTATGATAGGCCTTATCATAAAATGACATAATAATGATTAGATGCTATCGACTCTGTTTAGAGAAATGATCTGGAAACGCGTCAGTTCGTTGCTTACTTTCAAAATTTGCGTATTGGCACGACCATGTGTATCGCGCCTTATATTTGTAGTTGATTCACGTGATATACATTGTTGTAGGATTGGAATGCGACTATAGTAACAATGATGGCAGGATGATGTAATAATTTCGTAATGGCATGTAACTAGGTGGTCGCGTCAACATAGTTAGCTTTAGATACAGTTACACCGGCTCCCAAAAACTCAACACCTGATCGTCGATCATTAGTTGTATTAGTTGTTCAAAATTTCGATCAGATTAATAGTTTATTAACGTATATAGTAAAATAGTGATTAAAATAAAAAAATTTTTTTATGGTTAAATTAATAAAACTTTACTGTTGCGTAACTTTTGGCATTTTTTTAAAAAATATAAAAATACAAAAATTGAGTCGAAATTTGTATAAATCAAATGCTTTCCAGACAATTATCTATTATTGAATCTCTTTATTGATCACAATATGAAGTAATAAAAAAATATTTTAGGAAACTCTTAATTATTTCAAAAAAATAACAAAAATTTACTTTGTATTAATACTTCAAAAAAGTAATATAAATTACAAATAAAAAATTAATTTATATCAACTATTCTAGCCCCAAATCAAGTTCAAAAACCAATTATTCCATAGCCTAAAACAATTCTCCACTATACTTTCTTGAGAATTTTTAATCTTCAATTTGCAATTAGAAAGTAGCATCAGATAATACAAAAAATTATTAGCACTAGAAAATGGAAATCATTGTAAGTCCAAAGCTAATAGGTTTATTATTGAATTTTAATTTTAATTTTTTTTTTAAGATGAATGACCTACATCTTGTTTTATTAGGTTTGTTTGATTGAGTATGTACAAATTCATTTTATACAAATTTTACACTTTTGTTTTCTTAAATAAAACTCACTAAGAATTTTTTCTACCATGTGGCTTATTGCCAAATATTGACATATACTTAGCTAATGTGCCAAGGCTCTATCAATTCTAGTTAAAAATTGTATTAAAAGAATAAATTGTGTTCCAGTTGATCCAGTAATAGCTGGATCAGTACATAATTTTTTTAAGTCCTGATATAAAAGTTTTTCTTATTGTCTGCTTCTTTTTGTCTAATAACTATTTTTTTTTTTTATCTGCTAATGTTGTTTGCTTCTTTCCATTTGATAAATTGTATACATTTGTCTGTCTACTTTTGATATAGTTCAGTTAATAGTCTATTCATAATACTATATATTGTTTCTTATTGTTTGATCTTTTCTATATATTTTTTTTATTATTTGAATAAGTGATTTGATAATAGTACTTCTGACAATATAGTTTTTAATTTTTTGTGTTCATGTGTTTTGATATTTCTTGAGTTCTTTATTCAATTTGTATTTCAAATTGGTTGTGATTCTATTACTTATTTCTTTATTAACTATTTGGTTAAGTGTTTTGAAGATATTCTTGCCATTGTTTTTGTATTTTCTATAATATGTATTAGATTCTCTTTCTTGATTGCAAAAGATACATATTTCATATGTAAATATCTTTGATGATATTTTGTGGAGTTTGTTTTTAGTATGTAGTTCTGAGTTTCATAACTTGATTCTGAAAAATCTTGTTATATGATTTTTATAGTTGGTAGTTCCTGTGATAATTTTGGATAAATGTTATTCTAAAGAGTTTCTGTTTAGTTAATAATATTTATTATATGTTAAGGATTAGTTGTAATGAAGTTGTACTTAAGTATTTATTGAATTTTAATTTTATTATATTAATTATTTATTTAATATATTTATTTTAATATTTAAATTATTATATTTTATTATATTTAAAAAAATCAATACTTTTTTATATATAACTAAAAAACAATTAAGCTTATTTATAAATAATAATAATAATTATTATAATTATAATTTAATAAATATAAAATAATTTAAATTAAAAAAAAAAATCTCTTTTCCATATACAACATTTTTCTTAAAAATTTTCTTTTATAGTAACTTTTTAAAAATTAAAGAAAAAAATATTCCTTTCACTTCCCAATACCTACAAGTCCTTTACATCTTCCGAATTTTTATTATAAAAGCCTCAAGAAAACTAAAGAAATATACTGGTGCATCGAGATAAGAACTCTGATTAAGAAGAAACAAGTTTAAGAACCTTGCTCTTTTTTTGAATTGTATAAGAAAAGGCTTATGGAAGTTATTTATTTATAGATTTTCCTTAGGCTTTTTCACTTTTTACTTCTTATTAAAACACTTTTAATCAATATACAAATATTTTTAAATATTTCTTTTCTTCTGCCAGAAAATCTTTTTTCAATACAAAACTTAAAACTTTACATTAAAACTATATATATTGTTGACTTGGTGAACCAGCAATATATACAAAACATAACTTTCAATATCATCCAACATACTATACTGTACCATAAAAAATCCAAAAAATTTTTTCAGAAAACTTCTTATCAAAAAACTGTAATCAGCTTACCTCTGATAACTGATCAATACTCTAGTTCTGACCAATTATATCTTACAAAACATAAAAACACATCTATTACATTTACCAAAGATTAACAGAAACAACTTCAAAAATAGAAATCTATACAATTACATGACTTCTTACTATTAATAAACATCAAAACAACAATCACATCTTATTAAATACCAATCAAAAATTAACAACAACATATTATCATTACAAAACAATAATTAACAAGTTCAAATGATTATCAAAAAATCTTTTCAACATTTTTGCTCTTTTTAAATAGCAGCCTGGAAGTGACTTATATCAACAATAGCCTGGAAGTGGCTCATATTAATCAACTTATATCTTATCCAATTAATTATCACACAAACAATAACAACAACAAAATTATTACTAATACTATTACCAATCAATTACTACCACCACATATCACAAGCTATCAAGAATTTATGTTATCAATACTACTATATATTTTGAAGAGTAGTCTGGCTACTCGGAAAGTATATCAACATATGCTTCATAAAAGTGGAACTACCAGAGTAGCGTATCCAATAGGTCTCCTTTATTTTATAACTAGTTTTTATTACATTTATACTTGTTTAGCATATTTCTTTTCTATTCTATTTTTGTTTTACTTTCTATTTATTATATCCTATCAAAATTTTCTGAGTAAGTAAGCATAGCCACTACCCTCAACTATATTTAATATACAATATTGTTTTAAATTTTTTTTTTCGATAATAGCTAGGTATATATAGTGTAGGCAAGCTAGCATTAAACTTGCTGCTATTGCATGCAAGAAATGTTGATTCTTTTACAATATATACATTTTAAATATACAAATCAAATAAAAAAATGATGTTTACCTACTGGAAAAAAAAATAAAAAAATAATTTAAATTAAAAAAATTTTATATATAATTTTATAATTGATATTAAAAAAATAAAAAAAAAATGCCTCACTTAACACTTTAAAAAAAATTTTTATAATTGATATTAAATTATATAAAAGTAAATAAATAATATAGTAAAATTAAAAAAAAATCATAATTTAAATATTTTATTATATTTTTATTATATATTTTTATTTATTTACAATAATTTTATTTAATTTTAATAATAAAAATTAAAGAAAATTAAATTAAAAAATTTTGGTTTTATTTTATTATTATTATTTTTTTTGATAAATAAACATAATTTCTTTATTAATTGGTATTATACTTAAAATTATATATACTTGTAAAAGAAATAACATCTCTTGGGTGCAAAAGCATACAACAAGTTAAATGCTAGCTTGCCTATCCATATATATCTAGCTAATATCAAAAAAATTTTAGAACAATATTATATATACTAAATATAGTTGAAAGCAACTATGCTTACTTATTCAGAGTTTTGTGATTGGATGTAAAAAGAATAGGAAATAGAAAAAATTTGAAAAAAAAATAAACTAAGGCTACAATAACATTGGCTACTGAAATTAAAACTAAGTTGCTTGAACTATAAAATCTATGTAAACAAAAAGAATATCTAAAAGATGGCCAATTTCCAGCACTTGCATCAGTGCTGATCTTAGAGACATAAAGTGTAATTAATATTGTTTGTTGTTGTGATAGTTGTTGTTATTATTGTTGTTGTGTTAAAAAATTGACTTGAACATATTTGGTTTTTTCTTTATTGTTTTGGCAAAATCTAATTGGATAATTGAAGAGCAACAATTATTTAGAAAGGTAAACTGATTTCAGTTTTTTGAAAAAATTTTTTTAGAAATTTTAAAATGGTGCAGTAAATAGTATCATGGTAGAGTTATGTGGAAGGTTGTATTAAAATAAACAATAAACCCAACAACTTTGTTTAAGTGTGTTTTTAAAAAAGTGTTTGACTTAGTGAATGTAATTATATTGATATAAATGGTTTTTGTGATATAATAAAAGGAAAGAGGGGTGCAAGAGAACAAAAGAAAAGAAAACTACCACAGGCTTTTTCTTATATAATTGAAGGATAAGCAAGACTTCCAAACTTGAATAGACTTTAACCAGAGGTCCTATTCCACTGCACCAGTTGTCTTGAATGTTCTTGAATTCTTGAGCTGGGACTTGCGATAAAGAATATAAACTATTTTTTCTTGCTTAAAATTACTATAAAAGGAAAAATTTTAACAAATGGATATGATCAGGAGAGAATTTTTTTTATTAAATTCCTTTTTTTTTTTTTACATTGATAAACATTAGTTTTTTATTTTCTGTATATACTAATATATAACAATAAGAAAGAACCTACATCTCTCACAATACATGAGTTAAATGCTAGCTTACCAATGATATCTATCTAAACTATATTAGAAAAGAAAATCTAAAACTAATATACTGGTTAGATAGTTGCACGACAGGCCATGCAATTTGTAAGAAAATGAAATAAAAGTAGAAAAAATTCTAGTATGTATTAATATTAAACAGAACTTTTTATATCATAATTTCAACTTATGCAGCTATAAGGACAGAGAGGGTTAATGTGGATATATACTTTTTAGTAAATATTCCAAACTGTAATCTTTGGTTGGTATAAACTATCAAATCTAAAGGCTTTAATAATCAAGTGGAACGCAACTCCAAAATCTCCTAGCAGACATTCCAAAGGATTCGGTTGGCTTAAGCTGCCAAATCTAAAGGCAAAACTGCCAAGCAAGACACAACTCCTACATATTCGGTAAGCCATTAACACTACCATAATAGACTTATACATTAGTGTCCATATTATCACTTTCTTTAAAGTCATCTGATTAATATTAACATGTGATAAAAATTTATTGGTAGTTGTTATTGTTGTTAGTATTGTTGTTATCAATATCATTATGGCTGTAGATAATGTGATTTTGATAAAGTGTAATTGGTTGAAATATAATGTTGATCTTTTGATAAGAGTAAATTGATTTCGGTTTTTTGTTATGAAAGAAAAAAAAAGAACCAAAGTGTTTCTGTATATATGAGTAAAAAAGATGTTAAACCAAAGGCCTTTCTCTATGCAACCTTCATTCACAAGGTATCTAGTCTTAAGGAATTTGACCAAGAGTCATATCCTTATGCAGCTTGAGTTTTTACAACCAAATTCTCAAAGTTGGCTTATACATCAGGAAATTTTTTTGGTGGAGATCTCCGGAGATCTCCATTCAAAAAAAATTTTCGAAAATTTCCGGAGAAATCTTCGAAAATCTTCAAAGGTTTTTAAAAATTTTTAATATAGAATTTTTTAAAATAAAAAAACTCCAGAAATTTTTATTTCAA
>CAJVPV010002924.1:0-12112 GCA_910591835.1 Acaulospora morrowiae | reverse complement strand
GAGAAGTCAATAAATGGATAGAAGGAGAAATCCTCATCAGACACAGAAGGAATTGGAATACAATCATTATGGGAGATTTCAACTCAGTAATAAATCCTCAGATAAATCACAGGTCGGCAACAAACAAGAAACACAGATCACAACAACCCATATCAACAGCCTTACGTGTGTTACAAAACCTTAATTACATAGACTGTTATAGAACACTCAACCCCATCACTCCAGGTTTTACATGGCAGAACTCCAGAGGTACGACCTCCAGACTAGACTATATCTGGATTTTTAACCATAACAACTGGTACCCCACTGAGACAAAAATCAGCTCTGCAGCCATGGTAACAAACAGTGATCACGTGATCATCCAAGCTACAATCTCTCTTCCCAATACCCTCACACCCCACAAAAACCAAACTGAAATTAAATACACTACAATAGGTACAACAACCGAACAGTGGAAGAAATTCCAGGAGGAATTACAACATATTCTTTAACAACAGGAAAGACAAGCAGATCTAACAGTCGTGACACCTAATAAACTCTGGAACCTTATATGGGAAGTAATCAATAAAGCAAGATCAAACCACATCTCCAAGATCAAGATCAAAAGAAAGAGAGCAATACAGGCCCATAAAGCAGTATCACTACAAGAGAGGAAAGTTATTGAAATCAGAAAACTCTATAGCAAAGGAAAACAATATTTCAAGCACAACATCAGAACAACAAACATTATCACAAGTATCAACAAATCCATAGACAGAATCAATCAAGGGACTTCAATAATCCAAGAACCCCCTTGGCAAGAGCCAAATCACCTCTCAATCACAGCTCAAGAATGGTTGGAAGAAATCAAAAACCTATGGAAGACAGCCTACAAAAGCCTTACAGTACTGACAAACAAGAAATACAAGAGAAAATCCAAAAAAGAACAGAAGAGAGATTCCTTCACTTGTACACAAACAAGAAGAAAATGATCAAATCAATTCTAGAATAAGAAAACAACATCATATCATTCAACAAACTACTAATCCAAAATAACCCAATTACAGTAATCACAGAACTAACGAAGATCAAGAAAGAGGTGGCGAGACATTTCCAACAACCTCTTATACAAATACTACTCTCAGAAGAAAACTGGAACTACTGGAGACAGGAATTCGACCCCAAAACAGAAATTGCAGAAAGTTGATATGACGAATGTCTACAGGAGATCACATTGCAAGAAGTCTAAGAGACAATAAAGCAAGTAAAGGCAGAGTCTGCCCCAGGGAAATCCCAGATTAACTATGCAACACTCAAACACATTGGCCCGGCAGGCATTAAAAGACTCACAACACTTTTCAACTGAATTATTCAAACAGAAGAAATCCTCTTGAAATGGCAACACAATCTAGTATACCCATTCCAAAAAATGCAAACTGGCAGTATGACCTTAGGCAAACCCGCCCTATCGCACTGCTAGAAACCGTCAAGAAAACATTCATTAAATAATCAGCAACAGACTGGCACAAACTTTCCTCTCACATCAAATTCTCTCGCCTCTAAACTGGGCAGGACTTCTGGAAGGTGGAACACACGAACCCATTACAATAATCAACCATATAATGGAGGAAGCAAAGGAAGGGAAAAAAGAACTATGGATGGTTAGCCAAGATATCAGTAAGGCCTACGATTCAATAAGACACGAGATGCTCAGCAAAGCCATGTATCGAATCAAAATTCCTGACAAAATCCACAACATCGTCATGAAATGCGTCATGGAGTATACAAGCCAAGTCATCACACAACATGGATTAACAGAGCCCTTCATCACAAAACAGGGCATTGATCAAGGAGACACCATTTCACCCTTGCTCTGGCACATATACTATGATCCACTCATCACAAGGGTGGAGAATTCCAAACTGGGATACACTATGGAGACCAGAACACCTACAACATGTTTTGAAATATGGGACTATCACAAGACTTACATCTCTTTAATCTCCTACATGGATGATACAACCTGATTTACAAACTCAAAAAACAAGATGCAAAAGATTCAAAACATGGTCGAAAGCTTTGCGAACATCACAGGCCTTAAGATAAACCCAAATAAATCTGTTCTCCTAATGATGAACAATACAAAGGCAGCCTCTATCATTCTCCAGGGGGACACACGGCTACGAGAATACTTGGGACATGGATAACAAGCATATGCTCAAAGAAGCATCAAAAACAATTAATTTTCAACAAAACCTCCTTTATCACAAAACTCCTTCAATGGAAAAGAGTCACAGACAAACAATTCAGATACATAATCAACCAAGTTCTCATGCCAGCAATCGAGTACCTCATTCAAGATACTGTACTAACTCAAAGAGAATGCGACCAAATTAATAGTAGAATTATATCAACCTTCAAACACAAAGTAGGGCTTCCTTCAACAGCCATCAACAGCGGTATCCATTTGCACACAGGATATAAGATATTCAATATCTATGATAGACAGCTGAAACTACAAACAACAAGATGAACCCAAGACCTGAACGAGAGAAACATCACAGGACAGATCACAAGGGCAAGACTCCAACAATTGCAGAATTGGGCTTGGTCAATCCATAATATCTTGGACGCATATTACAGGATAACAAAACTTCCCCGCCACAACCTTATGGCAAACATCCTTCATCTCCTGAAATCAAACAACATTTATATTAAAGCAACAAAAAACTTCAAGCTAACCACTCTTATTCCAGAAAATAATGGGAACTCATTAGAAAAACTTATGCCGAACTCATGGTACGACAAAAACAGAGACAATCTGAGAAAACATAATCTCATATTCATAGAACAAATAACCAATACCACGAACTCACACTGCATCACATGGACACACTTCAAGACTCGTGGGGGTGCAAAGTACATAGGACGGAAGCCAGGCTGGTTTGAGGAAATCACCTACTGGTTCCAAGGAAAAGAAGACTACCACCCAAAAACGATCATTAATGCTTTTGCCACATGTGACCTGGCGAATCAGAACAGCATCCGACATTATAAACACATCTCTACGATCATTAACCAAAATATTTACATAGGTAAGGTCAACAAACGGGTTAGGGTACTTCAGGACAAATTCAAAGCACAACATTACACACAAATATCAGGAGATTCTCCAATTGCAAAAATGTCACGGATGTGAAATGGACATGCAAGGAAAACCAAATACATGTATCAGGGAGATCAATACCAAGGATGCAATTGCCATTTCAGTTAAAAAAACAAAAAACAGCTCAAAGCAATACAACCCCATATTAGGGAACCTCCCCCGCGTCCAGGTATCATCAAATTCCATTAGACAAATCCATAATTGGAGCAACACATCACCAGAAGTAGCAAGTATGCCACAGATCATCATCGGTGATACAGCAAATGACACAACTGACACGGAAGAACTTATAAGACTCAAATTATAACAAAGGATCAAAGAGAAACTTAAAGAAATAAAAGAAACAATCCAGGACTGGAGAACAGTAAACATATTCACAGATGGCTCACTAGACAAATATGCCAATAGGCAAGTCAAAATGGGTATAGGAGGAATCATCATCAATCAAGAAACGCAAGCACAAATTGAGTTTAAAGGCAGATGTGAAGGGTTTCCATCATTCACTAGAGCAGAATTAATAGCAATCCTCACAGCACTGGCAATTTTGAACACAAACACAATAGCAACAATACACACAGACAGCCAAAGTGCTATAAATGCAATCCAATCTAGGCTTCCCACAAAGCAGAGATTAGCTAAAGCAACAAATCTTCACACAACAACTTTCATAAGGGACAAAATCCAATCCAGAAAAGCAACAACAGTGTTCAAGAAAATAAAGGCTCATGCAGAAAATAGCAACAATGAAAAAGCAGATAGCCTCGCAAAGGAGGGAAGAGAGCTTGGATATGAATGGATAATCGGAGTCAAAAGTCAACACATTGATAGCCTGATCTGCACACTACAATGGAATAAAGAAGACCTAGATATTGGCACCAACGGATTCATGAAACAATGGCAAAACAGCAAATGGATCAGTGCATGGGCCACTCAAAGGAGACACAAAGCATGGTTAAAAACAGGAGACGAGAAAGAAATAAACTGGAAAAGAACATGGGCCAGCCTATCACCATCGAAGATCACTAGTTTCGATACCAATCAACAGGATCACAATACAAGAGCATTCAGATATAAACTCCTCAATGAGGAATTGCCCACAAAAGTCAAGCTACACAAAAGAAAACCTGACCTATATAAAGACGGGAAATGTCCCTGGTGCACCCATCAGGAAATCACAGAGCATATATTTATAGAACACTATGCAGTTCAAGTCAGATCAAAATTCTTAAGAATTCTGAAAGAAGAAATATCAAGCAGAATGGAACCAAAAAGAAACTCGACTTGCGCGGCAAGCTGGAAAGAATAGTAACGGATTCGGAAAGAAATCTCAGATACATAACCAAAGGAATTTATAGCAAAAACCTAATCTCATTGATAGAACAAGTAAATGGCACGAAAACAAAGGATACAATAAGAAAGGTTATAAGTAGGATGACAGAGGTACTCCAAAAATTCTGGTCAGAAAGATGTCAACGCTTCCAGCAATGGGAAACTAGCAAAGATATTAGTAGAATCAATAAAAGAAGCAAGAGTAATGGACAATTATGAAACAACCAATCCAGCACACAATCAAATCACCAAAGTGGGAAACAAGAAGAAATAGTAAATATGCAGTGTAAGCTGCTAGAGAGCTGGCTGGATCAGGGAAATAACATTATTAATTTCAATTTTTATTATTCATATAATAACAACTCTAGCAGAGCCTTGGCACGTTAGTCTTGACAAGTACCATTTGGACTAGTCAATAGCAACAAGCCGATATGGAAGAAATTCGATATAGCCTAATATGCATCTAGAATAGTTTATAGATAGTAACTCCTGTAAAAGAAGTAACAAATGTAAACTAAATAAAGCACGTTAGGCAAGGCCTAGCTAGTTGAATTAAAAAAAAAAAAAAAAATTTATTTCATTATAACTTTTATATACTTTTCTATTCTAATATTACTTATTGTACTATACAAAAAAATTCATAATTTTTTTAATCTCAAAAATCAAAATCAGTTTATCTCTTTTAATTAATTAATATTTGACAATTATCCAATCAAATTTATTATATCATCCAAATTAGAATAATAAAACTGATTTAAATTGATTTATTAATTTAATAATAATAATAATAACAATAATAATAATAACAATAACAATAATAATAAATAATTTAAAGTATATTCTATTATTAATAATAACAAAAACTATATTAACAAATCTCAAAGAACCAAAAAGATGGAATCATAAGTTCAGTCAGAATTCTTTTGAAAATATAATTTTTATTTTTATAAATTTTATAATTTATTTGATTTAGTTTTAGTTTAAATATAAAATTTTTTTTTTGAGTAAGTAGGCATAGCTGCTATTCCATTTATATTTAACAATTAATATTTTTTAAATTTCTTTTTAATATTAATTAGATATAATATATATAGATAAGCTAATAATTAACTTATTGTATACTTTTACATTTAAAAGATTTTTTTTTTTTATACATCTAATTAGACCATATATTCAAGTTTATTAGATTTAATTCTTTGATTAAATTACTATAGTATGGATATTACAAGATATATATAGTATCATTTATATATATACTATTAATTAAACTTATAGTACAAATATGATACACCTGTTAGCAACCAATAGTCTCTAGATATAATTAAGGGAAATAAAAAAATTGTTCAATTAAAAAAAAATGTTTTTTGTTATTTTAAAATCTCAAAGCTAGCCCTTTATTAAAACTATTACTCCAACTTAACCTCTGTGGTCCTAAGGTATATAAAATTTTTATTTTTTTGAGAAAATAAAAGAAAAAGATAAAAAAGAAGAAGAAAAGTTTACACTGATAAAATAAAAACCCATCAAAATCAATTACTAGCCTAATAAGAGTCTTCTTTAATCTTGAGGAGAAAAAAAATTGATGCAAGGAGAAAGGGAAGACTTTAAATCACTTCTTATCAAAAAAACAACTTGATACCTTGCTCTTTTGCTTTATCCAATTATATTATCAATTATAATATAATATAATATACAGTGCTCGTTATAAATAATAAGAATCGTTTTTTAAATATAAATTTCGCAAAATTTATTTATTTGGCTTGTGGTTTTATAATGACATCAGTATAGTATCTATAAAAAAAAATTATATACACTAATGATTGATTTTTTTTTCATTTTTTTCAATAATGTCATTTAACCATCCTGACATACCATTTGCCAAATTAAGACATAGGTCCATAGAAATACCCTCCCATTCTTCTCGAATTATCTCATGCCAGTCTGTAATGCTGATTTTTTTTTCTGATTATTTTGTTCACTCGTTTCTCCACCCTTTTCTTAATAATAGTTCATAAATTCTTTATTGGATTTAAATCCAGGCTAGATGAAGGCCAATCGAGGATCTTCAGGACTTGACGACGAAGGAGTTCTGCCATTTCTTTTGCCATGTGCTTTGGGTCATTGTCCTGTTGAAAGACCCAGTGTGACGGCATGATTCTAGATGCATTCTCAAAAAGATTATTAGTTAAAATGTCACAGTAAAGCGATCCATCCATATTCTGAGTGAAAATATGAAAACCAATTGTTCCTCATGCTGAGAAAGTGCCCCATGCATGAACTTTTGCAGGATGTTTTGGAATCCCCTTTTGTGGAACATCTGTACCAGCCTTGTAAAATGCATTCATAGTATTATGAAATATCTGAAATGTAGTTTCGTCTGAAAATACAACATTTTTTCAGTTTTGCCTTACATAAGCATTTGCCTATTCCATATGGCGTTCGTGTTGTTTTTCGATAAGTAAAGACACTGTTTTGGGGTGACTTGAGTGGTAACTGAGCCTATTAAGTTCATGGTTTACTGTTCGCACTAATATTTTGACCATACTATTAAGCTTAGTGGCAATTTTTTTGCAGGTAAGGAATTGATCATTTTGAATAATTCTTCCTAACATGTGATGATTTGGGGGAGTTAAGATTGTTGGATATCCAGGATATGAAATTGGTTCAATATTATTGTCAGTCTTTTACTCAAGACTGTTCACCCCAACTTAATCTCTGTGGTCCTAAGATATAAAATTTTTATTTTTTAGAGAAAATAAAAAAAAAGGATAAAGGGGAAGGAGAAAAGTTTGCATTGATAAAATAAAAACCCTATCAAAACCAATCACTAGTCTAATGAGAGTCTTTTTTGATCTTGAAGAGAAAAAAAACCGGCACAAGAGGGAAGGAGGAGACTTCTAAACACTTTTTAACAAGAGAACATCTCGATGCCTTGCTTTTTCGCTATATTCAGTTACATCATTGATTATAATGTGGTATAACGCAGGGCACATGTAGGTATGTATCTTGTTTACATTTCTTTTATGTGTCGATCAACCAATTCAAGATTTCAGCCAATCACCAACCAGAGAATCCGGTGTAACAAAAAATTCAGAATCAAACTGAGATAGGCAAAATTCCTCAGAAAAACTAAAAAAATCTTGACACACTTAAAAGTACTATTACAGACATATATGATTGATAAAGGAGGATTATATACTTGAGAAGTAGGTTCCTATCAGCTTATTCACCTGCCTGGATCACAGGAGTTTTTAACTTATAATGGATCCAAGGTTCTTATGAAACTTGGAAAATACATTCACTTGGCAAGCCTATCTAGCTTATCCATCCACTTTTAGACAAAGATGTTCGCTTATGGTAAATCCAAGATTTTTATGGAACTTGGGAAATGCATTCACTAGTGGTTCACTTTCTAGAGTTCCAGATCTTTGTAAAAAGTAATGGAGGTATTTTTCTATAGGTTTCTTCTTCCTAGTAAAGTGTTTTTGCTATAAATCAAATGGGTAAAGTTTTGTTTATTTTGTTGCTAAAATATCCAAAGTTTTTGAAAAAGGAAGAGTAAACAAGTAGGAGAGACACCTGCCTTTAGGAAGTAATATTTTTAAAAAGAGTGTATAGACTTTATTATCAAAAATAAAAATTATTTTTGAGAACATCTGTTTTTTGGATTGGCAAGAGAATTAATGGAAAAAGTTTTTTATAAAAAATTTTTTTTGCTAATAAAAAAATTATATATAATTTTGTTAATTATAATTTAATAAATTTTTTTAGCAAAATATAAAAATAATTTTATAATTATTTTTTTATAATTAATGAAAAATAATTAAAAACTTTTTATTTTTACTAATATATTATTATTATATAATAACAAATTTTTTTAAATAATTTTAATCTTTAAATCTTTAAATAATATACAGACCTACCTGATCATAGTTCAGTAAGCTAAGGCAGGATAGAGCTAACCCTATGACTTATGGTTCAACTCCAGCTGAAGGACAATTTACATATCTTAAATAAGGGACTTTATATTACTGCCTCTGTAACTCGTAATAGAGAGCAATTTGGGTTGTTCTGATAATCAAGAAGCCTTATGGGTAAAGATGGGTCCCTAAAGTATTTAGTATATAAAATTTACGTCCCTTTATGTCCACGTCCCCTAGAGGACATAATTCCTAGCTCTTTATTTCAATAGGGATATAATTCCAAAAATAATTTATATAGATACTTAAAATTATAAAGAATTTTTTTTTTTTTTTTTTTTTGAGATGAACAGGCAACGATGCAGATCTTTATTGATACTTTTCACATTACAAATACTTATGTATTAAGAAATACATCAAGTGTCTTTTACAATTGGAACAATTGCTGATTTGTATATTGATTGTATCTAATAATAGTTTTAACTGTAACTAATACTGCTTCATCTGGGTAACAGCTTATTATCCATCTTTTAAACCCAACTATGAAAATTATATATCAATGATGGATCCAACACATCGGATGGGGTTTCTATAGGGAGGGAATTCCTATCACTAGTTTAAACTACCTAACCTATAACCGATCTTGAGGCCTTATATCTATCCCACAGAGGTTGATTAGAATTTTCGGATACCCCGATACTTTTCGTTTGGACCCTCGGAGGGGATACTTGCTTCTTGTCACTACCTGTGGCTTCGGTAAATCTTTTCCACAGATCACTTCTTTTAAGCAAGCACTGGATTGGGATAGCTCCAAACTAGGAAATCCTGGGATCGAATTTGGCCTATTGGATATGACATACACAGGGGCCTGCACAACCTGTATATGAAGGGAGAGCTTCTCAACGATCATTATGCACCAACCAGACAATCGTTATGCCACGACACCTTAACTGGAAATCACAATCTTAATACCTTATCAGATCGGCATGTGAATGGCTTCATATGAGAAACAACACATAATTAGTTATGATGCCAGATACCATATGTATTATGGTCAACTGCCTTCACCTAAAGTTGAACCGGTATCTTGTGATCTGACCTGTGGAGCACTAACCATTGTGCTATAAATCCACAGATCCTCATTATAAAGAATCTTTGTAAGTAGTTTTTTTTTATTTCTTAATATAGAAATAAAAATTTTTAATAATAAGGGACATTTGAATTATGTCCTCACAAATAATTTAGAGACCTATCTTTACTTATGGATAGATTATACTCCATAGGTCGAAAAGATAAATAATTTGATTGATAAACTTTCTGATCAAGTATTGCTCGAGAAACATTTCCAAAAGGGGAAAAAATTTCATAGAATTTTTCCAGTAGTGGAAAAAAAGGTACAGATGACTAAAACTATTAGTTACACAACTATCAGTAAGAGTTTCATATGTCCAATAGTAGCGAGAATCCGGTTGGATACAGGAGGTTGCTTGTATTATAGAATGTTCTATCCTAAGGAATACACTTGTGATGGTTGATTATATGACCCCATAAAATGTAATCTCCACATGTGTTGCTAGGTTAGATTAGGAAGGTGAGATTGGATCTGATTTCCAGACAAATTTGATATACTGATGTACTCTTATCCTACCAATAATATCTTACTAATTAAAATCCTAGTAAGTCTTGGCTAAACTGAACAGTTGAAAAACTGTAACTAGTGACTATAGGCATTAATCATTATGGCAAATAGCAAGATTTGCTTGTCTTGATATAATACTTATTCACCTCCATTATCTATATTTAGAGGCTTAGGCCTAAGATAAGTAATTAGGATTAATCTTTGTCCATGTATCTCGAAGAAATACCAGGAGACTGGCAACAGCGATCAAAGATACCTGAGTTGATGGCAATGAATTAAAAAAAAAAATCTTTAAATAATATACTGTATATATAATTATATTATCTTATTAATTGATTATTGAATTATAAGTTAAAATAAAATTTGACCTACCTGGTCATAGTCCAGTGGACTAAGGCAGGGTAGGACTAACCTATGACCCACGGTTCAATTCCAGCTGGAGGACAATTCACATATTTCAAAAAATAGGGACTTTGTGTTACTGCCCCTGTAACTCGTAATAGAGAGCGATTTGAATTGTTCCGGCGATCAAGGAGCCTTATGGGTAGACTACATCCCATAGGTCGAAAAGATAGATGATCTGATTGGTAAACTTTCTAATCAAGTATTGCCTGGGAAATATCTCCAAAAGGGGGAAGAAGTTTCATGGAATCTTTCCGGTAGTGGAAAGAAAGATACAGACGACTAAAACCATTAGTCGTACAATTATCAATAAGAGTTTCACATGTCCAATGGTAGCGAGGATCCAATCGGAGGTGCAGGAGGTTGCTTGTATCACGGGATGTTTTATCCTAAGGGGTACACTTGCAATGGTTAACTGCATGACCCCATAAAACGTAACCCTCCATATGTGTTGCTAGGCTAGATTAGGAAGAGTAAGGCTGGATCTGATTCCCAGACGAATTTGATGTACTGGTGTACCCTTATCCCACCAATGATATCTTACTAACCAAATCCTAGTAAGTCTTGACTAAACTGAACGGTTGAAATACTGTAGTGGTGGCTGCAGGCTTTAGTATCAAACATTCTAGCATGGATTGCTTGCCTTGATATAGCAACTTACTCACCTTCCCTGTCTATACTTAGAGGCTTAAGCCTGAGACGAGTATTTAGGACCATCATCAATGACTGTCAAAATGTACCCCAGAGAAACACCAGGGGGCTACAAAGGTGATACTGTGGATCCTGAGTTAACTGTAGGAAAAAAAAAAAAATAAGTTAAAATAAAATTTCAAAAACTTTTGTATCAAACTGTATTAATTTATTAAAAGAAATTTTTGAATGGGTTTCATAATTACATATTATTTTTAATCACAATATAAAAAATATTTTTTATGTCTAAAAATTGTTTTATATTACATATAAAAAAATACTTTTTATAATATTGCTTATAAAATTTCTATCATTTATATAATATGTTCATACGGTCACACAAACGCGAAATTCGATTACATAAAATGACGTAATTTTAACGCGTATTTGTTTCAAATTAGAACGCGTGTCTTATATATTTACTAAGTTAAATGATTATCATGTGACTATGAAACTGATTGTACGACAATAAATATAAATAAAAAAAAAAAACGTTTTTCTCATATATAAAAATACATAAATAATAATATATACTGTTTTCCACCCCTCATTCCCAATTATCAAAAATGGCAAAATATTATCACGGCTATACGTGTAAGTTCTAAATTGCGCGGTGACCCTAATATTCTCTCTTTGATGCTTACTAACCAACCATATCTTTAGCCGTTTGTTCTTACATCCGAAATCGTAACGAGACTTGTTCCTTTCGCGAGTTCGTAGACCTTTACAAGGAAATGATTATAGATTCCCCACCAAATACTGATGACTGAAGTGGTTTAGAAACTGAATGGGAAACGAGATTCTTAAGAAGCGTAAAAGATATTATTCCTGAAAAATACGATGATATACAGTACATGCAAAGGTTTTATTTATTATACCTTTTTTTCTAATATACTGTAGATAAAAGGGAGGTGGTCGGCTGATTAAGCGTATTCGGTGGTCGGCTGGCCCAAGTGATGGTGGTTGCGCTCCTGAGTTAATGGTCGG
>CAJVPV010002923.1:0-12114 GCA_910591835.1 Acaulospora morrowiae | reverse complement strand
CTCCCTCCTCTCTGTTTTTTCCTTTAGACAAAATTTTTGTATTTTCTTGGGTATTTCCTAATTTGGTAGTTTTAATGTGAGTGAGAAAGAGTTTTTTCTTTTATATAAAATGTTTGCATTATATATTTGTGATTATTTATATAATACAGATAATATTTTTAGTAATAAAATACTAAAGTTAAAAAATGTCATTTTTATTGGAAATGTAAAAAACAATATTATTGTATTATTTGTAATAAATCTATAAATATAAATAATAGTGTATATAATAAATATAATAAAAGTAATTATAGTATACAATATGTTATTAGATTATAAGAAAAAGCTAAAAAATATAAAAAATCAATTTTAGATAAGTAAAAAATATTAATATAAATTTTAATACCATAGATATTGAATTTAATAAAAAAATTATAATATAATTTATAATTCAAATTTTTCAAGTACTTTGAATGATGTGAGTTAAATTTAATCAAAAATTTTGATACCTGTAAGGATATAATAACTAGTAATAATATATAAAGATATTTTATTTAATAATTAAGTATAATTTAGATATATATTTTTTGATATTCTAAAAAATTGATATGTGGCATAAAAAAATTTCAAGTATTTAAATAATATTTTTTTTTTTAACGACTGGCGTACATCTTGTTTTATTAGATTATTTTAAATGCAGCATGTACAAATTTGTATTTTACAAATTTACCACTGCTAATTCCCAAATAGAACTACCTAAGATTCAGATTACTCTTATCTACCGGTCGACTTATTGCCCTTCATTCTTTCTATATTACCAGAACCAGAATCCTGATCGCATAGGTAGAGTGCTAATGTGTCAGGATGTGTGCCTTCTAGTTCCGCCTACCATCTGATGAATGGAAACTCGAAGAACCATATCCTAATATGATCAGTCGTGAACTAAGTCATATCCAACAAGGAGTCTTTGTGGCTCTAGCTATGGTCACATAAAAAACTGGATTGTTTTTTTTATAGTCTTATGGACTAAAGTGAAAGAAAATGTGCTTCATGCATGAGAAACAGGAGAGATCACCAAACTTGACAACGATCATTATAACATTACTGGACGATCATTACACCACTACGCCTTTCTTGGTATCACAATTCTAATGCCCATTTAATTAATGTGTGAATTGGCTTCTTATAGGAAACAGCGCATGTTAGGTTATAACGCCAGATATCATCTTAAGATGGTTCGGTTACCTTCACCTGGAACTGAACTTGGTATCTTGTGACGGCGATCAGAAGATGCTAATCTATTTCTTCCAGTTTTGAGGTTTCTATGTTAGCCCTCTGAAGGATTTGAACCATTATCTTGTGATTTGACCTGCGGAGCACTAATCACTGTGCTATAGATCCACAGGTCTGTATTTAAATGATATGAGTTATATAAACTTAATTAAAAATATAATAAAAAATTTAATATACAGTAAATATAGCAGAAAAAAATTAAAAACTAAAAATAAATCAAAATAAATATAAGTTCATCAAAAATTTTACCAGGAAATACAAACTGTTTCAATTTAAATTTATATAAATAGGTTACAACCCATATATTGAAATTTAAGATAGTTTTGACTAAATTGATATAACTTGTTTAATTAAAATATTATTTTTGAACTTTATATCTTGATATTTTTAAGCATGTCCAATTCTATCTTATTTATATAATACAAGTTATAAGTAATCTATATATCAAACAATTTTTTTTTTTAAAATTGCAAACAGGTATTAAATGCAAAACATTTATTAAACATCGGTTTAATTGTCATTACATTAACAATCTTTAGTTACAAAGTAATTAAATTAATTATAGCCTATCAAAACTAATCAATCAGTACACATTGAGACCAAGTAGGTCTTTATATGTTGAAGGTGTTGAATGGCTAATGCCTATTCAAAATAATTAAACTATGGTTGGAGTAAATATTTTTTTATCAGTAAGATTATTAGAACTTTCTAAAGTATTTAGTATTTTTTGAAAAGTACTAAGAGTTTGTGTATTAGTAATAGTGGTATCGCTAAAGGTATTAGTTTTTTTCCATTTTATGCCTGAAGATACTAAAGTAGTGGCAGTAGCTGAGCATTGTTTCCAAATTTTGTATAAGGTTTTGAGAGAGTAATTTGAGATTTCTTCTTTCTTTTGGAGAATACTAAATGGTGAAGCAAATTTGCCTAGAGCCAAGTTGAGAAAGTGAGATCCACTAAGATTGATGAGAAGTATTTAATTTGCTTCCATTGAATTGAGTTTTTCTTTTGGTATATTAGTGGAAATCATTGTCTCGAGTTTGTTTCTTTTTTTCCTTAAAGTTGACAGGCTTTGATGACATGTGAAAATATGATTGAGATCTTTTGAATATATGTTACATTATGGGCACAGGTTGTCAGTATAGAGCTGGGGGTATCTGTTTTGAAGTTTTTTTCTGGTTGGAAGTTAATCCGCCATTAATTTTGTTCTAAAGGTGGCCAGAAATCTGAAGTTAATATTGTCACTTGTTTTGAGCCCTTTGTTAGACTTGGTAATTATGTTTAGCTTAGAAAGTGATTTGGGTTTGTAGGTTGCAGATGAACTGAGAGAAATGTTAAAGAGGTTAGTGTAATAATTTATAAATTTGATCTATTGCGTAATGCTTATTGCATAGTTGTGATTTATCAAGGGTGATATAGTGTAGTTTATTGGATATATTGCTGGTATAGGTTCTGGATTGTTTTGAGGAGGGGTTATTGAAAACCGGTTCTTGTCGAAAATCCAGTTGAGAGTAATTTGTTTGGTGTTAAGTTCATTGTTGATTGTTTTAATAAAGTAACTATAGGGCAGCTTGACTTGACAATTGACATATTTGGGTAATTCAATGTTAAGTTTGTATGCTGAGTAGCATATAACTGTTAAGAGTAGTGCAGCTTTGAGAAGTAGTGAAGTTAAAATCAGTCAAAATTGAGCTAAAGAGTTGGCATTAAGTTTGTAGGTAATGGTTTTTAGAGTGAATGGAGATATAGTTTTTGTTTGTGAAATATATGTTGTAGTTAATAGGTTGTGAAACATGTGGTTGTGAAGGTATGGGTAGGACTACTGCTTGATTGATGATGGAAGTCAAGCTGTCTGTTAGTTCTTGTAGGTTGTTAAAGATGAAGAAGTTATTATTTCTTTTTGTCGACTAGATAGATTTGAGTTGGCTGATATTAATTGTCTTGATGCAGGGTTGGCTAGTGCAATTACATCTCTTGAGTTGTTTTGAGTTTATGATCATATAGTGGGGAGCTGTAATTGTTTGTTAAGAAATTGCATTAAGCCTAGTTTTGATGAGATTGGTATTGTTCAAGTTATCCAAATATGCCCAAAATTGAGATTTGTGATTGGATACAGGCAAGGTGTTTCTGAAAATTGTGTTGCTTGATCGAGATATATTTTTGAACCACAGGAGTATAAGGCCAAGGAGATAAGTCCTCAGTGTATATGTAATTTCTCCCAGGAGAGTTTGTTATGGAATTTGAATATATAGGTGTTTTATACTGTTTTAAGATTAGAATAATATAATATGAGGGCAGTAGTTCTGTTAATTTTGATGAGAAGGCCGATGGATTGCTAATGATTGGGGATTTCGAATGGGCAGGGAGAAGAGCAGCTATTGATATTATATTTTTTTGCCAGCCGAACTGTGGATGTTAGCCAAGTTTTTTTAAAGTAGAAGGAATCACATATGGGATATAACCAGATGGCGCATGTCGCTTGTATAGATTTTATTTCTTTTTTGATATGGAAAAGGTTTTTGGATTTGCAAGTCTGGTGATAATTAATTTGATGGCAGTAAGGTCCCTTCTATTTTTGAGTTTGATGATATTAAGTCCTGCCTGTGAAAAAAAGATTTTGTTAGAAATTGTTCGTTTGATGCCTAATTTGTTTTTGATGCCCTATTCATTTTAGATTGAAGAAAGTTGAGATCTGTCTCTGTTAGATTTGCTACTTGGACTGCATAGTCTAATTGTGCTGGTATGATCCAGTAGGATGCTTGTCTTGTGATAGATCTGTTCCAACCTTTTTGACTTGAAATGGCATTGGTAAAATTGTATTTCTTTTCTTTGAGTTTTGCTTTGGTTGAAGTTGATACTGATTTGCCAGAAAGATAGATGCCTAAGTATCAAATTGCTTTGTGGCAGGTTTGGCCTTGATTGATTCATCTTCAACATATAATTCTTGGTTCCGGAGTGAACTTCTAAAGCTGAGGTTTGTGATAAGATCAGTTTTTTTCTTGTTATATTTGATGGAGTTAAGCTTTAAAAAGGAGCAAAAGAAATCAGTAACATTCTGAAGAAAGCTGAGAGAGCCACTAAGTAGGGCAACGTCATCCATATAAGCAAGGATTTTTGAGTGTGGAGATATAAAACTGGTGATTTGAGTGACCATTGAATTATAAAAAATAATTCATAGGAGTGGAGCTAAAGTTTCACCTTGATTGATTCCATTGTGGTATTAAGAGGATCAGTTAATCTGTAGTGTG
The DNA here is from genome assembly GCA_910591835.1 of Acaulospora morrowiae. NCBI lineage: Eukaryota > Fungi > Glomeromycota > Glomeromycetes > Diversisporales > Acaulosporaceae > Acaulospora > Acaulospora morrowiae. The sequence goes on along the minus strand of CAJVPV010002923.1, from coordinate 7,597 downwards.
ATATTATTTGAAGTTGTCTGTTGCTAAGAAGATTTAACACAAGTGAGATAATTTGAGAGGGAAGTTGGATCCTTTTCATGGCTGCATCCATGCTGAGGAAATTTACAAAATCAAAGGCTTTAAATATGTCAAAGGAGGAAATCCAAAGTTCCTTTTCAATATTATTGGCAGCTTCGAGTTCAAATGTAATTATTGAGATTGGCTTCATGATGCTTTGGTTTTTGAGACCTGCAAAGTTAGAACCGGAAAGGATTTTTTTGTTAACAATAATATTTGAGATGCACTTGTTAACAATTTTCGTAAAAATTTTTTGACTAGTTTCAATGAGTGAGATGGGACAGGTGTTGGCAAGATTATGTAACCAAACAATTTTTTTTGAAAGAAGTGTAATAGCTGATTGTTTCCAATGAGTTGAGGGTTGAGATGTAAGAAGTATCCTGTTGAAGAGTTTTTTTATTTGCTGTCTGGCTGCAATACTTAAATTAATCCATGCTTTATAGGGAATACAAAAAGTCAGATGCTTTTCACTTTGGGAGGTTGAATAAGACTTCATCAATTTTAGGCAATAGAATTTCATTGGTAGTTGGGTCAAATGCATTGTCCAATATAGAATGTTTGGATAAGTATTGGTTATACCAGAATTCGTTTATGTTAAAGGGTTTGGGTTCAAAAATTTTTTTGAAGTGGTTAGTGATAATCTCAATAAGTTTGTCAGGATTTTTGTGAAGCTCATCTTCTTCAGCAAGTATGGAAAGATCAAGGGATAACTTTAGGTCTCCTAAGGCTCTTTTGAGGGCAGTCTTGGGTTTGCATCAGAATCTGGAGTAATTTTCTTTAATTCCTTTTTGTATCTCATTTAAAATATCTTTGTTGGATTTGGACACTTTTTCCTCAATCAAGATCTTCATTGTTTTCCTTAGTGATTTAAGGCATGGTTTTGTGTTGATTATCTTGTTATGTATGTTCAATGCCATGTAGTGAAGTTTTGGTCTTGAGATGCTGTTACTTCTTAAAGATTTGATTACAGTTTTGACTGACTTAATTGCTGTATTGTAATGTTGTAAATAATCTTTTCTGTGTTTGGGATTGAGTTGCTTTCTCTGTGTAATGTTGTCATCCATGGCTTTTTTAATAATATTGTTGAGACTGTCCCATGTTTGATTTGAGTTAGCTAGGCATGATAGCTCGATGTCTTCCTGCATTGCCAACATTTGTTCTTTGCTTGCTTTATTAAACTGGTATACATTAGTGAAGAATGAAATTCTGTCTGGTCTATATTTGAACCAATCAAGAATGATAGTAACTTGCTTATGGTCTGTGGGTATAGTGTGTTGGTCAAAAACTCTGTAGCTTAGAATTTTACTGGCTAAGTCATTGGTGAGCCAAATTTGATTAATTCTGGATACACTCATGCTTGTTATGTAAGTGAAAATGTAATCCTTGTCAATAGCCTTGGCAATATCTATGAACTTGCTAAGGTATCTATATATGGTTCTTTTGTGTGAAGCAGTAAGAGCATTAATAGAGGGAGAATTGTAAGGGTATAAATTGAAGTCACCTGCCAGAATAATGTGTTTGCTTTGATGTTTTTGATAAATTTTTAATTGTGGTAACTGCTTGTTTTCTTTGGACTCTTTCATGAGGTAGATAGTATTATATGATAATGATGTCAACCTTTGGCTTGAATTTCAGATGGATGGCATACCAGTACTGATTCTCAGTAAAGGTGTCAAAGATGTGGTTGCTGATAGACTTTGTTGTGATGATACATGTGCCATTGCTTGCACTTATTGATGGTATACTTGAGATAATTGTCAAGTTATTCATTTTTTTGGGTAGTGGTTTGCTTATAGAATTTTTTGTTTCAGAGCAACAAAGAATGCTTCTCTCATTTGTGATTGCTTTAATAAGTTCCTTTAATTTTCCACTTTGTAACAGTCCTTTAACATTAAGTGTGGAGATAGTGATTAGGTTTTTCAAGTGTATGGAGGGAGTTTGAGGGAGTTTGAGTTGATGGTATAGTGATATTATCTGATTGGATATGGGGGAGAGTGTTTGGAGTTGTAATAGGGGGCAAGTTAAGTGATGTGTTAAATGAATGTTGAAAGTTGGATAAGACACTATTTATTGTTATATTAGATTGGAGAGAAGAGTCATCGCTGGTTCAGGTGACTCTGATTCAGTTATGAAGTTCGTTGGAAGTTTTTTGAAGTGAAAGTGCTTGCTAAGTGTTTTGATGTTGTCATTCAAATGAAGATTGTCCTCTAATAGGAGGGTTAGGTTGACTTTAAGATTTATAAGAGTTTCATTGGCTTTTTTCAAGTATAATAGGTCAGGTAATAGAGGGGTAATTCATTCTCTGGAAATTTCACCTAGATATTTGTTCTTAATTCTTAAGATGGTCTGTTTGAAATCAGGTGACTCTCTATTAAGTTGCTTTCTGAAGATATTTAACTTAGTCTCTACGATGGCAATATCCTCAGGGATTTTGGGTTTGTCAGATTGGTTAAGACTATCCTTTATTTATTCAGATCCTAAGAGAAGTTTCAGATAGAATTTATGATTGAGGTCTTTAATAAGTTTGTCTACCTCTTCTTGTGTAGTAACTGGGCGAAGAATAGAATTATTTTTGCTATACTAGTGTGCTGGAGGAAGAGGACACTTGACTCTTATGTAGTCAAGTGGAAGATGTTTTACTGCATAATTGTTGTCTCTAAGCAGTTTTACACTTCTCTTGAATTCTTCTTTGTATTGTCCACTGGAAAATACTTAGCAAGGTTGGCTGGTAAGTCTTTGAATAATGGTGGAAGGTGTTCTTTTGGTCAAAGTATGAGTCTGAAAGTTTGCTAGGGATGTAGTAATGTTCTCTAAGTTTGTCCACACAGAATTTGAGATCTGCAAGCTCATATCTTTCCATAAGTGGGAAAAGATGGGCTACCTCCGAATTAAGATCTATGAGCTTGTTAGGGAGATTAGGTTTTTTGACAAAGTATGTGGTAGAGAGAATGTCAAAATTATAGAAAGCTCTTAGACTGCTAACGACTTCACTTGTGTTCTTGCCTGAGGTGATTGAGACAGTTTTGAGATTCTGATCTTTATTGTGGTAGGAATTTTGCTTGGGTTACTAGGTAACTAAAGTAGGTTTTTCTGGATAAGTTCTTCATATGTTTCGTACAATTCTTGATAATTGATCTTTTATAGTGTGAAATCAATAAAAAAATTAAATCCGTATTCAAGAAGTTGGACAACTTGCCAATATTTGAGTAATGCTAGATCTGTTGAGCACAGGTAGACAATAAAGAGAGCCTTATTAATCATCTTTCTAATTTTGTTTCAAGTGGTTCTGATGACATATCCCAAGTTGTTGGCTTGACAGTAATTTGAGTGAAATTGTTTCTCAATTTTCTCATATTCTTTTTGATATTGATCTTTAATTAATTCATCTTTTGCAAATGTCTTGAAAAAGTCCCGGTCTCTGTACTTGATTTTTGAGAAGATTTCTTTGAGGAAAGTTCTTGAAGCACCTGTCAGTTCATTTTTGATCTTTATAAAGAAGTTAATTACAGATTTAACAGTTCTTTCACACTTGTTAAGTTCTTTGCATAGCTCTAGTATTTTGTTCTGTTTATTGAGAGCAGTATTTCTGATGTCAAAGGTGCTGGTAGCCTTAACCTTTACAGTTTGGTTGTCTTCTAGATGTTTGTTAGTTTCATCCACCCAGTCAATAGAAAAGAATTCAAGTGTCTCCACTGATTGGCTTGGGAAGGGAGACTCATCAATTTTCATGTTTGCTGTGACTGGTTGAGATAGCTCATGTGTAGATGAGTGGATGGGCATGTTGTGTCCTTGAGTGTTATGTTGTATTGTAAGATTGTCACTTGAGATTGTATGGAACTAGGTTGATCACTGCTGTGTTCAGGGAGTGCTGCATTAGGGCTGATTTGATCGACATTGTGTTCCAAGATGTTTGTATGTTGTGCATCATTCTCACAATCAAGTTGCATGTTATTGTCATTGATTCTTTCTCCAATTAGGGCAGAAGTGTTAGAAAGGGGTATGGGTGTTTCAGTTTTACGCTCCAGAGAGAAAGTTTTGGCTGTTTCATCAATGTTAATGTTAATTTTGTTCCAAGAAACATGTAATCTGTAAATGGGTTTTTGTTTAAGAAGTTCTTTCATGATTCCTGCTTTGTCACTGTCAGACAGGTTAAAAGTATGTCAGTATTCAAAAAAGGAGTTCATTGTTTCCAGGGACATAGAATTTAAAATGTTAGTTTTGACTTTGGTGTAATGATTGCCAAGTCTTTTTTTGTGTACTTCAAAAGAGACTAAGATTACTTTAAAAACTTCATGATTATTCTCTTGGAAGTGTACTAGTATTAGCCATGTTTTTGAAGGGTTTTCAAATTTTGGAAGGTGAATATTAGCAGTAGGGTTGGTAGTGTAAATGACATTGGTATTGTTATTTTTGTGAAAGATTACAGCCAGACATTTGTCAACATCGGTGATGAGGACATCAAGCAAGGTGTGAGTTGGTTCAATGAGTTGATTCTTGGAAGATGAAGAGGGTCCTCCAGGGTCCTTTATGGTCTTTTTTGAAGAAAAAATTTTTGATTTCCTTTTTTGGTAGTTTTATTCTAATGTGAGTGTGTTTAAGAAAGAGTTCCTATATATCAAACAATTATTTAATAAGTTTACATTTTAACTTTATATTTATTATTTCTTTGAAATATATACAAAATACAAAATACAATCTACAAATTTAAACCTATTTAGTTTATTTCTTTAATTTTTATACCGTATTATTTAGAATTTGTTAAAATATAAATGAATGTAAATATAGTATCTCAAAACTATTATATTTTTATAACAAAAATTAAAATTTATATGTTGTAATAAAGTTTATTTTTTTACTAACAAATAAAATTTTTTATTTTTTGCTTATTAAGTTCATCAGTTGCAGTTTACTATAGATTTTTTTTCAAATTTTTTGAAAAAAGTCTTTAATTGAAAATAATAGTAATGATTTTTTAAAATTAGAGTATTTTTTTAAAGATTCAAAAAATCCGAAAAAAATTTATAGTAACAACTGATAGTTTAATAAACAAAAAACAAAAAAAAAATATTTGTTAGTAAAAATAGACTTTATTATAGCATACAAATTTCTATTTTATTATGTTTTGCAATACTTTTGAGAGTCACTGTATATACTTAACTATTTAACAGTATCAAAGAATTTGATTGGTTATAAATTACTTTTTACGTGATATGCAATGCACTTCTACTAGCCAATATACAGGTAAAAGTGAACGTATTATGAGTATTATTTGTGATAAATTACTTATTATCATTGGTGAAAAAATAGGTAGCAAAGCATCAGATGCTGATATGTCTAAAAAAGAAGAAACATTCGACCAGATACTGGTACATCAGAGAAAGAGCAAACATCCCAGAAAATTCCCTGGGAAAGAGATCAGTCTGTTGGTAATTGTTTGTATTGCAGGTATTGTTTATAAAGGAATTGCTTATTATCTTTGATAAATATAATAGTTTCCATGGAGGACGTTGAAGCTATTGAGATTCATAAGCCAAGTGTTGAAGAAGTCGAGAAGTGGAAGAGAAATGATGTTACAACTTACTTGAACACAATGAAAGAAAGTCTAGACCTTGACGACAAAGATATTCAGAAAATCACAGATCAAAAAGTTGCAAGTCTAGCCTTCCTTCGTTTAACTGCAGAAAAACTTATATCCTCACCTTACAATCTTCCTGGTGGTCCGGCCGAAGAGCAAGGTAATCAGTGAGCGAATAATGCAATCATCTGTTGATTTAATGATCAAAAATTGATAAAAGAGATGGTTGACAGTTCAAAGATGGTATCACGGCGGGATACTTTTTTAAGGGAACGTTTAGTATAATATTTGTCACGTTGACTAACTTGGGCTTTTTACATTAATTATTACATAGCTCCTGCCACCCAAGGTAAGCTATTCTACCCGGTTGCTGTTATATTAAGGTAAAATGAGTTTTACATTTCTTGTTATTTAATTTAGCTATACAACTACAGCTTGAAACAGAAAAGCGCAAAAGAGTGGAAACTGAATTATCAAGGGTTGAAATCGAATTATTATTGGAACGGGAAAAAAGGCTTCGTGTTGATGTTGAACACAAAGCCTCGATATATTATTATGAAAGTATTTTGTACGCAACAACCCACGGCCTCGCTAGAATGTGGGAACAAATGAATCCAATACACCGTCAAATGCTATGGTTTGGACCTGCAATAGAACCACTCATGTTCGACCAACCACCGACAGGTAAAGTCGAACAAGACTATCAAGATTAGTTTACAAAGAAAATACCAACACAGCTAGATGGTGACGGGTCTATTAAAGCTGTGGACAGCCATCAGTTAAAGTTTCTCGACGGAAAAGCTCCCGATAGCGCTATTCATACTAAAGGATATTCTTTAACTTCGCATACAGTAGAGGCTATAGGTGAGATAAAATGTCGAGGAAATTGCTTCACAAACACCTATCAAGTGCAAGTCCTACGGTATGCCATACTCATTTTGAACCATCAGAAGAACCGGAATCAGATCACGGGATTCTTGACGAATTGTCATCACATTATGTTTATTGAAGTTTCCAGGGAAGTGAATGACCGTCTGTACAGTATATCTTATTCCAGTCAGATGAACTTGAGTAACCAAATCACCACCCGGTATCTACGAGGGCTTCTTAGTACAATACAGTACCACCCAACCACAGGTATTTTGCATACTTTACATGACCCTGTATCTGCACCATCTCTGCAAACATACATTTTTAATTTGTGGGTTTTAGGTCTAAAAGTGGATTTAGATGACATGATTGCATCTACGCCCACCTCTACTATATTTAGCGTCGTCGACAATAAAAATGCAGTTGTCAAACTTGTGAATCAACCCGATCTGTTAAACAATGAGATCAGAATATTAAAAAAATTGGGTCAAATTTCTGGTATTATAGAGTTGATCGATTCGTCCACAAATGCGATGTTATTACAACCACGTGCAGGTGAATCATTCAAAGATAGTCTACATCATGTATCGTCCCTCGTGGAAATTGTAGATGCGCTCTATCGATGCCACCAAATCCATATAGTACATGGAGATGTGCGACTGACCAATATTCTTGTGGATGAAGAAGACCGACTCATATTAGTTGATTTTGGGTGTGGTTCGATCGTAGGAGAGGTGAGTCTTATCGATGCTTACCAAGTATTATTTCAAAATTATTTTATAAACTCGTGACTCTGTAAATTCAGCAGTGGAATTACTGTGGTTTAAAATTACCCTTTCGCTCATTACGATTGATGAAATCAAAGTCTCCAATTCTTATTCAACCTCAAGATGATCTCTTTATGCCCGTTCAATCACTCTATCTTCACTTGCATCATAAAGAAGTACTTGCGACTATAATTGATCTCAGTGATCCCTCAGATGTCCTTGGGTTTTGGGAGAAAGTGTTTTCGGATGATCTCTGGGGGAAGATGCGTGTTTCCTGTGAAAACTTGGATTATGATGCCTTGAAGGAATGCATTTTAAAGATACCATA
>CAJVPV010002922.1:0-12115 GCA_910591835.1 Acaulospora morrowiae | reverse complement strand
TTGGCCAAGCTGGTGGAGGTGGCAAACCATACTTGGACGGCTTTGGCCTGCGAGTAGGTTCTAGCCCCAATGTGGCATTAAAGCAGAGTCAAGAATAGTATTAAGTATAACCCGATAAGGGGGCAGCTTAGCTATCTGCGCTACGGGGCGTCGGAGCAAGGTTTCACTGAAGCAAAAAGGAAAAAAAAAAAAATATACAGATTGATTTTCAAGTTATAATTAAATTAATATATTTATTTTTTAAAGATAATATAATAAGTAAGATTGAAATATAATAATATTATTAGAATAAAATTATTTTTATTATATATGGGTGTTATAAATATTTATATAAATGGTTTTAAAATTACAAAAAGAATTTAATATATTTATTTTTTAAGAGTAACAAAAATATTCAATAAATAAATATTTTTTGAAACTTTTTTTACTAATTCTTTTACCAATTCAATAAAACAAATATTTTCTTAATAATAAGATGGATTGATTATGGTTAAACTTACAGTTAGTAGTAATATTAACATGTATAAAACCACAAGTATATGGTTTGAATATAATATTCAATAAAAACCATGGCATTGAATGCCCATTCACCTTTAAAATATATATATATATATATATTTTCTTAAAAATGTTTTTAAATATTTTTGAATATTGTAACACTGTAACTTTAATAGAAATTAAATAGTCTAACATATAAATTTATAAAATATGATAAAAAATAATTAACAATAAATTAAAAATAAATTTTGAATTTATAATACAGTATATGTTCTATAGAATGCATTGTAAGCCATAATTCTATTTAACAAAATGAATCTTAATTCTACTTAACAAAATAAATCTACTTAATAAATAATAAACAATGCATCATTTCCATAAATTACATTTAGAAATCTAATGTTGTTATTAGATGAGCTGGGTTGAATAGATTCATACACGAAATCTTTATGGTCATGATCAATATGATTCAATGAACAAATAACCCCGAGTCTAATTGAAAATTAAAAAAAAAAATTGTAATTATAAAATAATTATCTTATCATCTTAAAAAAAAACAAACAAACAATAAATAAATAAATGATTAAATCAAATCCTCTTATAAAAATTTATAAAAAAGATAAAGAATAGAACAGAAAAATTTACGAAAATTTGATGGTTATTATGATTCTGGATACAAATTTCATTCATTCATTCATTCATTGCATGTTTCTGCATTGAAGACAGTGAAAATTGAAAAAAAAAAATTAATATGTATTCACAAGTTTAATTTTTGAAAAAAGATCTTTTAAATAATTTCATATCAAAAACAAAAAAATTCGGATGGTGTAATTTGCAAGAAAGAATCTTTCATTTTCATAAAAAAAAATGATGGACCACATGATCCAAAACGACAATGTCATTATTATATTAAAAATCCGTTCAAAAGTGATTCGGGCATACTCATCTGATAGCGTTCGAGAAAAAAAAATTAAACAGATCAATCGCCTCACCGTTATCTATTTGTAATAATAATCAGATTAAACATACACACGTACAGTATATGTATATTGCGAGTTTAAATCAAGACTTATAGATAACGTTATTTTTTTAACTACGTTAATCGTTATGACTAATTTATTACAGTACGTATCAAAATGTCCATATCAGATAACAATTATTGTATTTAAAATTAATCAAATATCAACTAATCATATTAAATGACCAACAACCCAACCTTTACAAACGCATCTGTTATCTATGAAAATTATTTACAAGCTCCGGAAATTCGTGAAAACGAATTAAATTGTAAACAGAAGCCGCATTCGCTATAAATTGTTCGTGAATATCTCGGTGTGTATCAGGTAGAATTCAATTTTAAGCCAATGATTTATAAACTATGATACAAAGTGGAAATCATTAATCAACATAACGACGAACGACTGACGAGTTCTCCATCCTTCGTAGTTTAGGCTAATCCTACCACACTTCCCTAAAATCTCTATCATCTTCATTCGTAGTATTTATGAAATCGTTAATGATTTTCTCCGGATGTGTTGAAGGGAAAAACTATATATATATATATATGAGACATGAATAATAATAATGTATCTATAACATGCTAATGAAAGATTCCTGCGTTTCAAACGAAAAATATATATATAAACAGAAAGAGAATAAATATTCAATTTGAATATATCGAAAAAAGCAATGAATACAGTGAAAGAGAAAATGATTGAGAGAAATGGAAACAGGATTGGGGGATATTTTATTTTTTTATTTATTTTATTTTCATCTTTTTTTTTTCTTTAGACTTTAATGTCGACTAGTTAAATACAAGTCTGGAGGTGAAAAGAAGATATGAAAATGGGTTAGCACGATTGGTGGATGATGATGATGATAATACGTGAATATGCTTACCTTCTCCCTACAGATTTCTTGATATATGTTATCAAAGTTTGGCGGTAATTTTCCAAATTGTTGATAAAAGTCGGACTTCAGACGACAATGCTGAAATACCAGGAATGGATACTTTTCGAAGAATTCCTTTGGACATTCCCATGAATCGGGATCCAGAGGATCGCCATGACATTTTGCTTTGCCGATCAACAATTCACACAATTCGTATAGGTCGTATTGGCCTTGATATTGAATCATACGAGAACGTAGGTGATAACAGGGAATCAAGTCTATACGTTGATCATGCGGAATATTCAAGAAGGCCGCTTGTTGTTGAGTCATCGGACGCTTTAGCTTTGGTTTTACCGGAACAGACAGATCCGTGCATCCAACGAGTTTAGCCAATCTTATCAGCTGACTTACTTCTCTGGTGGCCTGTATGATGTCAAAGTTGGGGTGGGAACCCTTCAAAGATTCCGCATCTCCAGACAGAATGAATGCGGTGTTAAACGTATTCGGGCTTGAATCGAGAAGATTACTGGGATCCTGAATGAGCGGAGATACGGAAATAAATGAACTGTCACTATTATCATTGGTGGAAACGATGGCTGAGGAATTTTCCAACTGTGAGGAAATCTGATTTTGCATAAGCGACTTCAATAATTGATCGCTCAATTTTTGATAGATCGCGTTTGCGTTTGGAGTATTGGAGTTTGTGCTGATGCCGGTAAATGATTTCATATTGGCCGCCAAATAAGGTCCATTAACTGATATCGAATCAGATTGAACCAAGTCAGGAGTGGGCGGCGAACTGATGGCACTCGCGGGAGACGACACGTTCGCGGACTTTGGCGACAGCACGACTGAACTATTAGCCGGTGACGGTAGGATGAAAGATGCAGTGGAATCACCAACACCACTCACATTCAAGGTAGGAAGTTGTAGTTGTAATTGTTGTTGATTTACAGAAGTTTGTGATTCGTTCAATCCAATAGGGGTTTCAGCGGTGATCGTGGAAGGAACCATGTCAAATGAATCGAAATTTCCAATATCACCAGCAGCTAACAGAGAGTTGGAAAGAGAAAAACGAGGAATACTTGATAGTACAGAATTCTTGATTTTTGTCGTGGCCTCGCAGTTACCATATATGGAATTCAAGGCACACTCAAAATTAAGTGCAATATATTTCAGATAATAGTTTTCGACCTCAACTCGCTCGATCAATGAACGTAGGTGTTCACGCTCGCGCTGAAATTTGTTGGCCGTCTCAGTTTGAATGACCCTTAAAGATTGAATTGTATTCTCAAGGTCTTTTAGGTGACGTTCCTTTCTTTCTCTAAATGCTCTTTGAGCGGCTCTATTTTGTTCTTTACGCAGAGCGGGGGAAGCAGGATTAGGTTTTCGACCTGGTTTTTTTCTCTGTGTTGGTGCCGATTGTTGCGGAAGATTGTCTTTGGTTGACTGATTAGGCTTTGAATCGTTGTTGTTCTCACCGTTTCTGTCAGCAATCGTGTCACCGATATCATTCATGTCTTCCTCGTCGTCTTCGGAATCTTCTTCAAAAGCGAATGTATGTTCCTCGGATAAAGAAATATCAGACAGTTGCTCACTTGGAGTGCGCCTAAGAATCTTGTAATTTGGACCTCCGTGCAAAAGTTCGTCGTTTGTGAGAGCACCAATTTTTCTCTTCAACAACTCGTCAGTATTTATAGATATGGCTGTCGTCATAATTAATAATCTTATTTTGGTTTCCAGCAAAAATCTCGTGATAAAATGGTGACGATAGAGGTATAAAAAAAAAAAAAAAAATTTTTCCAAAAATTTTTTTCTTCTTTTTTTTTTTTTTTTTGTAACAGGTGTTTGGATGTTATTTATATAATTTTTTGACCAAGGATTTTCCCTCGCGTTATATTGGTCAGTTGTATATCGTGATCAAGTGAGCAACGTCAGAAATATATATATATAATATAAATATTTGTTTCAGCAGGAAGATTGAGATCTCAAAGGAAGACAAGAGAATAAATAAAAAGAACTTATCCAAAATTGTCCATTATTTATGTTATCACATGACACGGCAAGTAAAAATTTCCCCTTATCCGATGGAATGCACTAAGAATTTGCTGTGGAACGTTACCGTAAAAAAAAAAATGGCGACGTTTTAAGAAAACTTCATATGAACGTCTAGACATACAAATTTATTGGACCAACAAGGGACTTTCACATTGACTTTGTTTACTCTTGTTTCGCTTTTTTTGCATTTCATGGCTGCGTAGATATGCTACTCTACTAAACGTATATGTGTTAATGCATGAATTAATAAATTATAGAGTGGGATGTTACGTGGCGCAAACTTTGATAGTAGATTGTTGAACCAGAGCGAAACTTTCGTGGATTTTCGTTAGTTTCAGTGTTTGTCGTGTCATGTCACGTATGGGTGTTTGTTTGCTTTTTTGATCAAGAGCGCCTCCACCACGATAAATAATTAATTAATATGAATAAATGAACAAATGATGATGCTTCCCTGTACCAAATACAAGTTTTCTTTGTCGGTAAATTATTTTTGCTGATTGTTTTAGTCACGCGTTGGCAATATTTTCGTACCACCATCCACAGAAGGATCGATTTGCCTAAATTAGGTTCGACCGAGGTGGTATATGAAAACAATTGTTGAAGTTTGTGATCATTTGGTTAATTTTAATATCGTTAGTGGTAAAGATTTTAATTAAATAATTAACTCCTAAAATTATAGCCGGCTCACGGTTACACGCTTAAAAAACCTGTTTCTATGTGGCCCAAGAATCCGAAAGTTGACACTCGAGATCAAAAGCAAAATAAAATCTGCCTTAAGAGGCCTAACCAGATGAAGTGGATCCGACGTTCGGCAAGCGCATCGATCGTGTCTCAGTCCTATAATAAATAAAAAAGCTCTGCGTTCTTGACCTATAAGAGGAAAATCCGCTCAAACAAAGTCCGACTGTTTTCAACTACCTTAACATAGATTCTTACACTCTCTTGAGCGCTTAGACCTAGATACACATGCATTTACTTTCGAGCTTCACGTGGCGATTTGGAGATTTCCACGATCTCCCACGGAAAAGCCGTGTATTCCCAATAATAACACAAGAACCTGTTCACAAACCTGCATAGAAATCTGATGAACGTATAAGCGAACTTGATTGGAATCCAGTTAAATCCAAGATTCACCCTCCAGCAAGAACAAAGAATCTTGGAAAACTGCTACCACCACATGGTTCTGCTAGATATTTTAAAAGGAGATTTCGGAACAATGTAGGTTAAAGTTAAGCACTTTTCTACCATTACTGCAATATGCAAACAAGTTATGCACGGAAAGTGAGAAGAGAATATTATGCAATCAATAACAGGACGTCGGCCGCTCATTTCTTGTTTTGATAATATCACCTATTTATAAAAAGACACATTACGTTCTATTGCATATATCCATAAAATTTGGGTATTGTGCTATTATCAGTATGCATTAATTTACTGTAAATAAAATCTTGCATAGGTGTATCATTGATATGCCAAACTTGGTGCAGGGATTCGAATTTTAAACAGATGTTCATTTATGGTTAAAAGTTTTCCCCCGCAGTTTCTCGTCCGCAAATCATGACGATTTATTTTTATTTGTTGACTATTAAAGAAAGATAAGAAATCATTGAGATGTATAGAAAGCATGCGAATACCCACGTACTCGTGAATCTCATGAAAATCGCAAAATTATTATTCCGAACTACGTACTCAAATAAGATTTGGAGTTTCAGAAGTTCTCTATTGTGGGAAAAAAAAGTCATCGAGAATCGATCAATTAATGGCGAAAAAGAAGAAAACTTATTATCCCGAGCGATCGGTTAACATGTTTCATGTAGAATAAATTGCTCATTGATCTTTTTTTTCCAATGATGTTATTATTACAATATATTTTTACAATGATAATTGACGACGAGGATCTGAAATCCGAGCAAATGTCCCGTTTTGAATGACTTGGGTGAGTCATTGTTGTTCAAAATGCCGTTAACTCCGTTTGGAAACTCCTATTGGATAACCCGCTAAAAAAACAAATACTATAATCAATAAAATCGATTTCGAGAAGTCCGCTCTATAAAATTATACATGTAAACACTGTCATAGAACAAAAAGTCTTCTCTTGTGATGCGGTTGCAATCTATAGTCTGGCATCGGAAATATGTTAGGATTATAAGATTTGTTGTTTCGTCGTGTAATTTGAAAATATCGCATGATCTCAATGGAAGTTGAAAATATGAATTTCAATACCATGAAGTGCTTTCGCGTAATGTTACATAGAATCTTATACCGTAAATAATAATGTACATCCTTTTCCTTTTGTTATTGTAATTTAAATATCGGTAGGGCATGTATTAAATCAGATATCTCGAACTCGATCTCGGTTTTTGAAATGATTGTTCCACTGAATGCAACAACTTATTGATCAAAATTCTGTGCTGTTCGGGCTAGTCTTCTTTTCTTTGTGATGATCCACGGGGTATCAATTTGGTATTACCAATTCTATTTTTAGCAAAGACAAAAATCCTGTCATGTTTGTAACAAAAATTTTTTAAAAAAGAAATTACAATAATAAATCAATTAATTAAAAAAAATAAAGATTACAAATGAAACGTTGGTAGGGGTTTCTCAACTTTCCCGAATCTTCAATTGCAATCAATTTATAAAAATTCGATATTTGTTTATTATTAAATCAACTACTGTACATCAAAAATAATCTCATTAAGTATAAGAGATTAAAAAGTAATTCAAGAAACATATGGATTAAATAACACATACAACATACCGTATATACAGTATAGTCAAGTCATCATAAAAATTTCAATTTATTAATAATTACATTATCTTCTCATAAAATAATACATTGATTTAAAAAAAAATTAAAAAAATTAAAAAAAGATCAATATTTGCTTGATTAATTGGTAATTAGTTATTTATACGAGCTATTATAAAATAAAGTATTCTAATTTAAAGAATATATAAATATTCATTTTTATTAAGAAAACATAAAAAATAAAAAATTGATTTTAATAATTTATTTATTTATTTATTTTTTTAAATAAATAAACATCAGTTCTTTATTATTTCGTATGTATAATAGTATACATTTTGGAAAGAATCAACATCTCTTAGTTGCAAAAGCATACAATAAGTTAAATGCTAGCTTGTCTACTCATATGATGTTTAACTAATATAGAAAAGAAATTTTAAACTATACTAATTGCTAAACAAAGGCCAAGTAGCAGCTATGCCTACCTACTCAGAAAAAAAAACTTTTACATTTTGGAAATTTGAAAAAAAAAAAAATAAAGCTAACTAAAACTGAAACTAAGTCAAGTAAATTATAAAATCTATGAAAATAAAAGTTGAATCTCCAAGAGAACACTTTGCCAGGCTCGTTGTCCCAGATTATCGGTTCTTTGTAACTTGATGATATTTTTTTTCTTGATATGGATAGTAAAATATACTTGAAGTTATTTACTGTGATAGTTATTGTTGTTATAGTAAAGATTAGATAGATAAATCAGTTTAAGCCAGTTATTGTTGTTATTATTATTTTTGTTATTGTTGAAATATTAAACCAGTTTAAATCAGTTTTGTTATTGTGGTTTGGATGATATAGTGAATTTTAATTGGATGATTGCTAGACATCGATTAATTGGAGAGGGTAAACTGATTTCAGTTTTTGGAATCAAAAAAGATTGAGGATTTTTTTGAATGGTGCAGTAAATAACACCAGGGTAGAGAAGTGTATGAAGGTTGTGTTGAAACAAACATTAGAACCTATAACTTTATTTGAGTATGTTTTTTGGAAAGTGTTTATGAATATAGCGATTGTGATGATATATATGAGGATAGTTTTTATAATAAAAAGTAGATATGGGTTGCAAGAGAACCAAAGAACCAAAGTATATCACCATGGGCCTTTCTCCATGCAACCAAAGGATAAACAAGACTTCCAAACTTGAGTAGACTTTAATCAGAGGTCCCATCCTACTGCACCAGTTATCTTTAGTGTTCTTAGATTCCTGAGCTAGGGCTTATTTGCAATAAAGAGTGTAAAACATTTTTCTTTAACCAAAATTACCATATATAGAAATTTTTAACAAAATGGACATAATCAAGAGAAAGTTTTTTTAAAATATTTTAATAATTTATTTATTTATTTATTTTTCCTTTAATTAAACTGTTATTAGCATGTTTATTGATTTAATTCTGAACAACAATAATACAATATACAATATGATACTATACTAAAGCTAAATGATCTATCATAGTAAAATATCTGTTAACAAGTTTCAGATTTGTATATGATTCTTGAATCCTTAATATAAAGATCACCATGTTGCCCACGTGATTTAATTATTCATTAACTATTTTATTACAAGGGAGTAAGTTCATTAAGCTATTACTGCGTGATACTAACTATCTTAGATTTTCCAAATTTTAACTCTTTAGATATAATTGTAGGGAATGATAGAATTGCTTCTTCCTAAAGTTGAATATCTTTAATCTTCACTCCAAGAGATCAATGCCAGCCTACATTCAGACTGTCACTCCAGTACAACCTTGTTGTCCTAAGAGAAAAAAATTTTTATTTTTTTAAGAAATAAAGAGAAGATAAAGGGGAAGGAAAAGTTTGTGCTGATAAATATAAACCTATCTAAACCAATCACCAGCCTAATGAAAGCCTTCTTTGGTCTTGAGGAGAAAAGAAACCAGTTCAAGAGGGGAGGGGGAAGACTTTAAGCCACTTCTTATCAAAAGGATATCTCGATACCTTGCTCTTTCGCCATTATCCAATTGCATTATCGATTATAGTATAGTACAATATGAAACACGTGAAAGTATATGTCTTGTTTACTTTTTTTTTACATGTCAATTAACCAGTCCCAAAATTTCAGCCAATCACCAACCAGAGATTCTGATATAACAAAAAATTCAGGGTCAAACTGAGGTAGGCAAAATTCCTCAAAAAAAATTTCAAAAAAAATTGTCATGCTTGAAAATACTATCGTCATATATATAACTGGTGAAGAAAGATCATACACCTGTATAGATAGGTTTTTATCAGCTTATCCACCTGCCTCATAGTAAGGTGTTTTATTTATAATGGACCCAAAGTTCTTATGGCACTTGGGAAATACATTTGCTTGATAGATCCAACTAGCTTATCCATCTGCCTTTAGACCGAAGGTTGTTTACTTATAGTGGACCCAAGGTTCTTATAAAGCTTGAGAAATGTATTTATTAGTGGTTCACTTTCTGGAGTTCCAGACCTAGGGAGAATATAGTGGAGGATGTTTTTTCAATAAGTTTCTTCTTCCCAATAAGATGTTCTTGTCATAAATCAAATGGATAAAATTTTGTTTATTTTGTTATTGAAATATTCAAAGTTTTTAGAAGAAGGAAAGTAAACAAGTGGGAGAGGCACTGGCCTTCAGGAGATAATGTTTTTAAAGAAAATGTATAGATTTTATTATCAAAAATAAAGAAATATTTTTGAGAATGTCTGTTTTTTTGGATTGGCAAAAGGATCAGTAAAAAGAGTTTATAATATTATATTTTAATAATTTATTTAAATAATAAATATTTTAAAATATTCTTAATATTTTGAAATTAAAATTAATAAATTTATATTAAAATATAAGAAATTATTTAATATTAATATAAGAAATTATTAATATTAATTAAAAATTTATTTATTTATTTATATTATATACAATTTTTTTAAAAATTATTTATTTATTTTATATATATTCTTAAAGTCTATTCTTAATTTATTTTATGTAAATAAATATATTTTTAATATTTAAATTATATAAAGAATTTTAAAAATAATTATTTGTTATTAGTTTTATAAATTATAAATAATTGTTAAATTAATAATTATTTTAAAAATTATTTAAATAATAAATACACAACAATTAAATTATATTAGCTATATACTTTTTTTATATAAAAAAATATTTCAAAATATTTTATAATTAACTTTAAAAAAAAAATTCATTTTTATACTTAATATTCTATAGCAGTTAATATTTAAAAAAAATTAAAATTAAATAGTTAATAATTAAAAAAATAATTTAACTAATAAAAACAAATTTATATTATAATTTAAATAATAATTAATATTGTTATAAAAAATCAAATAAATAATCAAATAAAAAATATATTAAGTTGATATTTAAATTTGATAAAAAAAATATTATCCACAAATATTATATACTATTTAAGTGTAACCTGCCATTTTGCTTGCTATTCAAACCTATCTTAGCTTTATTTGTTCAATTCTACTTTTTCTTTTTTCTTCTCTATTTAATTATTCTATTATATATTTATTATTTTTTTCTTTTTCTTTTATATTTTTATTTATTTCTCTTTATTTTCTCTTTTATATTTTATATTTTTTCTCTTTTTTTTTTATATTTTCCTTTCATTTTTTTTATTTATATATTTTTTCTATTATGTTTTCTTTTTTCTATTCTCTTATTACTTCACTTTTTTTTTTTCAAATTCTTTTTGCCTCTTGCTCTATTGTTTTATTTATTTCCTTTATTGCTTTTTCTGCTTTTTTTTTATTTATTTCTCTTAATGTTTTCATCCATTACTTTAATATTATCTCTTATATTATTCATATCCAACTAATATTTAGGTTCTTTTCTTTCATTATTTGTTGAATTTCTTTTTTTTCTTGTTTTTCTCTTCTGTTACTAGCTTTCTATTGATATAATATTCCATTATTTCTTTGATTCTCTTCTTTAGTCTTGATATTTCTTGTTTTGCTAATTTATACTTCCATATATATATTTGATCTTTTTTTTTTCTATTACATTTTATATATTTTTTCTACTTATTATATCTTTCTTTATCTCTTGTCTATTTTTTTTTAGTATTAATATTTTGCTATTGATTTTTTTTTTTAACTATCTGATATTGTTTTTTTCCTCTTTATTATTCTTTTTTTTTTATAGATGAACATATAACAATACAAATCTTTATTAATACTTGCATACTATAATATATATCAAGTGTTTTTTTACAATTGAAACAATTGCTGTTTGTGTTGATTGTATCTGATAACAGTTCTAACTATAAATTAACACTGCCTATTATTTATTATGGTAATAGTTTACCATTTATCTTAAATCTAACTATGAAAATTGTATATTAAATATGAATCTACTATATTGAATGGGGTTTTTATAAGAAAAAATATCTACCATTAGTTTAAACTACCTAACCTATAATCCATTTACTGAGAGTTATATCTATTCCATAGAGATTGATAGGATTTCTGAATACTTCAATACTTTTTGTTTAAACTCTTGGAAAGGATGCTTGCTCCTTGTCACTACTTGTAGCTTCAATAGATCCTTTCTCAAAGATCAACTTCTTTTAAGCAAGTGCTGAATTGGGATAGCTTCAAACTAGAAAATCTTGAAAGAGAGTTGAGCAAGGCTTATTGAATATAACATATATAAGAGAATAAAGATGGATTCTTAAATTAAAGGCAAGGATATAATTCAAATATCTCTTACTATTAAAAAAGATTTTTTTTTAAATATAAGATTAAAAAAAAACTACCTATAAAGATTTTTTATAATTTAGGCCACTTAATCCAAATGTTTTTTGAATTATGTTCCTATTAAAATAATAAATAAATAATTATGTCCCTTCAAAAGGGACATAATTG
>CAJVPV010002921.1:0-12116 GCA_910591835.1 Acaulospora morrowiae | reverse complement strand
GAAGATGGAAGGTAGTTGTTTTTCACTGATGTTTCCGAAACACATGAGCTTCGTAAATAACCCATGTGGAACATTATTTCACGCGCAATAGTTTTACGCAAACATATCTGGGGATGGAATCAGACATGCGATTTTTATACTGCGCGTGCGTTATATCGTATATATTAGATGACTTTAGTGGTATCGATATTGAAAAGGCAGTTGATTATATTAAAAAAAGTCAGGTAGATAGGTTGAAACCTCTTTGGTTCTTTTTGTGGGTCGCGTGAAATTTAACCGATTACAAAAAAAGTCATACGATTATGGAATTGGTCAAGGGCCCGGCGAGGAGTCGCACGGTACGCAAAATTATTAAGGTAGAGTTTCGAACGAACAAATGGATGTTAACTTGTCAAATATCAATAAAGGCGGATCAACATATTGTGCTATTAGCGCTCTTCACCTACTTAATCGACTCGATGAAGGGCTTTTGTCCAAGGATCAGACAGTTTTTTGGCTCCTTTCGCGTCAACTCACTGGCTTTCAAGGTCGAGCTAACAAGCCACCGGATGCGTGTTATTCATTCTGGATTGGCGCATCCTTAAAGGTAATGAATATATCATGTGTGCTCAATATATCTATAATGAAATAAAAATAATTGCTTTTTTTTTTTTTTCAGCTTTTAGATTCATTTGAATACATCGATTTTAAACAGAATTTCGATTTTTTGATGGAAACCCAAACTAAATACGGTGGCTTTTCAAAGTGGCCTGGTTATTCTGCCGGTATATGAATTCATGTTGTCATGATAGTGTTATTAAAAGATTATATTATTGCTAACTCACGGGCAATATGTACTCTCATAAATAGATATGCTGCATACTTATATGGGTGTAGCGGGACTTTCATTAATGAACGAACCTGATTTACTAGAGTTGGACCCAGCTTTAAATATATCTTTACGCGCGAAAGAAAGACTTCATAATGTTGCCTTCAGAAAATAATGCTTAACCGTATGGCATAAGGAGTCAATCAAGAGTATTCACTTTCTCATTCTATTAATCAGTGATTGACTTTTCAGTAGAAAATTAATTGAGATTCTCCATCCAAATGATTTATTCCTTTAATTGACATAACTTCTGTTGTCGGTTGATTTATCGAATTATAAAAATGTTTATTAGATTCTTTCTGCTTTCGATAAAATCTAAAGCATTAATGATATACTAATATTCCCAAGTTACAAAAATGTGTTATACATGATAATACAAATATTAAATATATTTATCGGTAACATTAAAACGAACTTGTAGCTCTTGAAAATGTTGAATTCGTTCTTCGACCTGCACGTCCGATAAAGAAAAGTGAATACTGGTGATCTTTATTTAACAAATCAATACAAAAGAATGCATTGGAGCTTTACATGTACCTCTCGCATTTTATCTTCATGCTGCTGAAAATGCTCTTCTTCAATCCTTTTTTCTTCTTCAAGCTGCCCCCTAGCTTCCTCAATTACTTTTTGCAAACTCTTTTTTCTCCTATTCTTAAGATAAATCTTCTTAGATTTTACAGAATAAACTGGTTTTCCGGTAATATCGGAATGTTCTTGCAATTCTGAATCCTCTTCTCTTAACAAGGGCGAATCATCTTGTGTTGACAGAGGGCCAATGTAGTTGCTAGTAATGAGGTCTAAGCGTTTCTCCCTATCCCAAACGATTTGACCAGTCGACGCATTTTTGAAATAACGAACTCGATGAAACTGAAAATGTATTAGATCTTGAGTTGTTCTAACAAGCGTGAACCTTTGAGAATTACCGGAATCTCTTCTTCCTCGAAGTTTCCTCGGGTTATTTCCATCACTCCCAAAAACCTCTAAAAAATAAATATTTGATGTTATAACCGTTGTTTTAAATACTTTTCGCAGACACTCACGTCCTCATAACCAACAATGAAATCGCCTTCGGGAACAAATTCATTGTCCCACTTTAGGCGTTTATAGATCTCGTGAGCAGGTTTTAAACGCTGCATCAAAAAAAGGACTTGGGAAACCGGGTCGCAGTAATAATCTCAGAGAATAGAGCCTGCGCATCCTCTAAAAAATTGGCGGTTGTTACACAAATGGCATAAATTATTTATTAGCTGTAACTGTTACACACGAACCACGAATTTATTTGATAATCTAAATTGCAATGCCACGCAGAAAGCAAGTGATAAAGACTGGTAATGAGACATCGTCGGATAAGTCACCGCCTGTTTCATCTAGGCTTCGTTCTGCAAGTAAAAAGGGCACACATAATGATGATATCACGAAGTCAATTTCGGAAAAAGGCCTGATAAAAGCAAAACACGCTTCAACGGAAAAAACCATTCCTGAGGAGCCTTCAAATTCAGAAAGTGTCCTCGAAGAGGTTGGCGGTACGACAGAAAATAGAGCTTCAATTCCAACAACAACGAAGGAGGTGGACGATTCGGAGTTGCAAGAAGTCAGCAAGGAAGCTTTAGGAGAAGTCATTGAACAGGAAAAAACGACAGGTGGAATGCCAAGGTTAGAAACTTCGGACGATGAGGCAGCACCAGAAGAAGTTTCGATGAAAACGAGTAAAGCACAAGAATTGGATGCACAGAAGCGAAAACGAGCGATTGAGAAAAGGTATTTATTATTATTATTATTATTAACATGAATGATCGTTCGTATTTGACGTTTTAAATAGATACGCTGATTAAGAGATTAGACTTACAGAGGAAAAGAAACAAAAACTTCGTGAACTTGATCGGAAATACAAAGAACAAAAAAATCGGAAGTTGAAAAAAGAAATGAAAGATGTTCAGGCGGGTTCATCTTCTGGTAATCTGTTGGATTCAATAAAAAAAAGAGAATTGCCTACATTTTTACCAGATAGAGTATTGGAAGATTTAGCAGTTGAAGAAAGGATTATTGATGAAAGGTTCGAACAAATTATAGAACTGACTGACACGTCTGGACAAATACTCAAATAGGCATTTTGACGTGATCTAGGAAAAATGTGTCGGTGTCAGATGAAGTCGTAGAAGAGACTAACCGTAAGAATGTTGAGCCTCCTCGGAAGAAAAAGAAAAAGCATCACGACACTGGGTAATTTAAAATTGTGTTTAATCTTTGTATTATTGCTTATTCTGTCTTCACCAAATAACATGTACCGACAAAATGTATAGACCATTTACTGTTGTTGTCATGGATCACAATGAACCTAAATTTGTTGGTAAAGGAGTTGTCGAATTCCGAAAAAATCATTTTTATGGAGGCAGACTGCCACGAAGGAATGGTCAGCTTATGTTCCAATGTCATTGTTATCATTTAATGTCACCATGCTTAGGCATCTGTATATTTCGTTTGATAGCTATTTTGAATGCAAGTCAGACAAGAAATGGCGCGGCGCTCAGGTTTAGGAGAAGATGATCGTTCATTAGCAAAAGTTTCCTGACCATCTCATTGGTCAAACGCTTCAAATATGGGCAGTTGTGATATCTTGTAAGCACTAGGCTCGAATTTTAGATGCTTACGCTGTCAAGATTCATGTTTAATCAATAATAGATGAGCGAAAAAAGAATAACTTAAAAATAAATTTAATCGAATAAACTTATCCACAAGCTGATGCCATCAACGAACGAAGTTCAGCGTTTCACAAATTAAATCATACAAGTTATGATACAAAAAAAAAGTGATGCGCTCGATCGAATCAATGACTTACCTTTCAACCAGGATGTATGGTGCATCATGATGATGATCGAACGTGGAAATTGATGATGGGCAACTGAAGAACGGTGTATTGGACAGAAATGATAAACGGAAAATTCGGATGTACGATCAGAGCGACGGAACGCCTTGGAAAATTAAGATAAGTAAGCGCATTGGTCAGATTTTAATAAGGCTAATAATAGAGTACATGCGTGTATACTTTGTTCGAATGCTAGTTTTATTCGGTAACCCAAATGTTAGTTTGAATTTAAATTCTCCGGTTTTTCGTGAATAAAATTTGGCAATGTTTTCTTGACAAGGCCTGGGTCTTGATAAAAAATTTCAGAAAATTACGAAAAGATGTAAAAAGTAGTGAAACAACAATAATGATCTTAAGTGATACCGGTCAAAGGCTGATACAATATTATCATCATATGCGAATAGTGAATGGTCAAAATAGGGACTTTCACTACATGTTTGAGGGCTGTAGGGCAAGGATGAGAGAACGCGTTTCACAACCTGCGATGGTCTAAGAATGGTGAAAAGTGGTGTGAGTCGAAGGTTAAAACTAACGCGATAACTATAACCATACAGGAATTGAAATTTACCCTCCGTTACGTGCATGCCTGATCGCGTACAAACGCTTTTCCAACACTGCTTTTGCATAAATGTTATTTGAGTAGGCAGAATCACACAGAGATGGTTGATTAAATGCGACTCGCTGAAAGATCTCTGGTGAATTTTCAAATTCCGTGAGAAATTCCTCGGAAGCATTGTCGTATACGGATGAGACCTCTGTCGTCAAGAAATTGTATATCACGAAGAAAGTTGTGTGTGCGGCACTTTCGTGATGCTAATGAAAAACATAGAATGTCGGCATTCTGGCGTAAATGAGATTAAAGAAAAAAAAATAAAATAAAATCCAAGCCAACTAACGCGTCCGGTCACACAGTCGATACTCCCAAATTTTATGAGAAATCGCGATTCATCAATAAATTGCATTTTCCACATCACAAGCGAAGCAAGTTGTGCAAATATTTGATAAAAATGGCGTAGAGCCAAACCACTGTAAAAGTAATGTTTTGGGGTGAAAACTTAATTTGGTGGTGGTGCTCAAAAGAAAGAAATGAAGCATACCCGTCATTAGAGTGATAGGCCTTTTTAAATAAATACGACAACATCCTTTGCTTGATACCGCTTATAGGTGTAGCAGCCTAGGTTGAACGCATGTTATTAAACATTCGAAAAAGAAAGAGTACCAGCACGTTTCCGAAGATAATTCACCTCGGCGTTTACGCTTATTCCAGTTGCAATGCCCTGTTGCGGGCTCGAAAAAGTATTCGGGGATGGGACCTTGTTTTCCGTCATGTCATTAAGTGAATTGCTTGAAAGGAAAGATGATGAAAATGCGTATCTTTCATCGTCCAATTCCATGAAGTCAGAAGATGCGTTTCTATGAATGGTTGGGCTGATCGCTATCTTTCGCTGAGCATTATACTGGAGGTCAAAGTCACGGTAACGAGCCAGCACAAGTTCATCATCGTCATAGCTAAGCCATCCGACATCTTGTACATCAATAAAACGACCATCATCCTAGAAGGTTTAAAGAGAAAAGTCAGATCAATTGAAGATGATCAAGATTAAAAAAGAAACGAAATTCGCTCTCCCTACCTTGATATGAAGAATGCGTATCGTCTGATTTTGAATTGACATGATGGAAAATAAATTTCCCATGAGACTAACTCCAGAATGATACAATAAATGAATGCACTCGTTTTTATAAGTACGTGTGTCGCAAGTCTATTAGAAAATAACGATGACCATCAGAGAAAAGTGGAATAATAAGAATGAAAACGAATGAATTCGCGTTTACCTTTCCTGTCGCTAACTCTACAAGGTAAAATGTGATGTCATCAAAGTTCGGGATGCAATTTAATGAACAGGGGTACAGGCGAGCCTCTTCCACCGAACAGTTCGATGGTGAAGACGACGCAAGTATCATCTGAATAATAAATTATATGATGATGGTCAATTGTTGTCAAAGAATGCGTTTTACTCGAATTTTCTGATGATATTACATATTTCTGGTTCGATGTGATCAAACAGAATTCTTTGCAAAGAGTTTCGGATTGACTGGAGGTGATGCGCTGTTCATACTTGAGAGAAAAAAATTTGTCAAAAGTGTTTGAATGTTAAGAATGAATGCAGCGGAAGCCTTGTACGTGGCGCGATGTATGATATGCCTCAAGGATATGCATTATCCGAGTTAACCAGGGCATTGGCGTCCAAAGAAGTTTCAAGGTAAGTGTACTCGAAATAGAAAAGTTGGACAAAATTCTGATCTCGTGAAAAGCCTATCATGTACTAGAAATTGAATGCAATTGAGTGCATGTGTGAGAAAGAGGGGTGAGACGACACGCGAGGAATGTGAGAAATTTACAGTAATTTGAAATTTCGGTAAAACACACATTGCCATCTGGTGTGAACCTTTTAAAATAAGAATTGGGAACGTTCACGTTGAAAATGGTTTCATTAGGATAAAAGTAGGTGTAAAACTTTCGTCTATTGAATAAATTTGTATTGGTGTTGGGAGGCTGAATTTCTTTGTTTAATAAAGCTATGTTTAAGTTGTTAAGTCTGTTCGTTTGCATGTTTGTAAGTTTACTTTTTTCCAAAAAGCGAATTCCTACAAAAATGACAAACAAAATTCGATCCGGGAATCTCTTTGAAAATAAAACAAAATTCCAAAGGTTTTAACCCTATTTGAGAAAAAAATCAGCCAATTATATTTGTTTTCGAGATTTATATAAATATTTCACGCGTTCAAAAGTGGCACGCAACACTATACGAAGGTGCCACATAGTAATCTAGCTTGTTTCCCATTACGTATATCTAACACATATGCTCGAATTTAAGATTAAATTTTATTAGTCTCATTTCTTATGAGAGCTCAATGTACATATATAAACCTGGTGTGCATTGACCGCAAGTCCTCCACCAGTACTGGTACCAGTACCATACATGTTTTTCGATCTGATAAAAGTGGTTCTATAGTTCTTTAAATAGTAGTGCAAATTATTAGCCTTGCATAAAAACATCGGAAAATTAACCTAAATTGTGCCGAAATCCAATTAGAGGTCGATTCGGTGCAGGCGTATGTGTTATTTTTGATGGGCGTACGTAGTGCTGGGGTGATAGTCCATGCTACAAGCGTACGTAACATTCATAAGTAGCTGATTAGATATAAAAAATGATATCACGATACATTAAGATCAAAAATCTAAAAATTCTGAGTCGAACCCCATCCCATCCCATCTTTTGAATTATCTCCCTAAACGCTTTTGGTTCGAGACCAGTCAGTCACCTGCAACTCACCTAATATTCTTTATTTCTTAAAATGCACGATGCTTTCAAGGTTTCCGTTGCGCTAGACAAATTGCAGCAAAAGATCGAGTCTATCTTCGCATATGGTTGGCATTAAGGAAAAAGTTGCTGCCTTCCATTTGCGCTCGCGACTCACTTTTCTCGAAAATTTATAGGTCAAAAGTTATTCATAGGAACCAGCTCTGGGGCCCTGTTAGTCTACGAGGTCAAAGAACCTCTAGGCATGTTCTTCACTACCTCCGATCCTAAGATCTGTGACAAACCAACGATTAACCATGGTTTTTTTTTTTGCAGACGACGAGCCGCTAACAGTCACCCTGGTGGAAACTCACAAAAATTTTTCGAAGAAACTGATCGAACAATTGGATGTAATTAAAGAAATTGGTGTTCTGGTTTCACTTTCAGGTATTCCGTGCTAATATTTGAAAAGTAGAATATTTTTTGTCTTCAAACTTACCAATGAATTTTCAACTCTTCCATTCAAGACGGCTGCGTGAATATATACGATCTAAATACCCTCGAACTGCAGAGTCAATTATCGAAGACACGTGGTGCTAACTTGTTCGCAATTGATACTCAGATCGTGATAAGTGAAGGTGAAATCCCGACGATAGTCACACGTCTGGCGGTTGCCGTGAGAAGAAAATTGCTTGTTCTCACGTGGGAAGATACTGAATTTACGAACACAAAAGTAATCATAAAATCTTTACGCATAGCGATCTTCGATTGATGTCAGGAATCGTCCGTATTTACGTGTTTGCGTGATATCTGTTGCAGGAACTTTCACTGCCAGACAGGGTTCGAGCAATGGCCTGGGTTAGCTCCGATAAAATTTGTCTTGGATTGGCCACCGAATACGCGCTGATGGACATTAGCACCGGTGCACTCACCGCATTGTTTTCCCCGTCCAGCGCACATGGCGGTGCATCTTTTAGTTATATGGGAATGATTGGTTCAAAGGTTACCAAGCCCATGGTGACAAAATTACCCAATGATGAAATTCTCTTGGCCAAAGATAGTGGGTATCCTGTCACACTTGCTCTCATAGTTGAGATCATTGATTTCTCTTTCATCACAATTATGCGAGTATCTTTACAAGTAAATTTCTAATGCGAATACAAAATAGATGTCAGCATCTTCGTGGGACTCGACGGAAATCCTACTCGTAGGGCAGGAATAGATTGGTCCGCCACACCTGAAGATATAGGTATATAAATAAAAGGGTTTGCATCGGATTTTGATTATCGTGCTCACAATTATTAATATTCAAGGATATTCATATCCTTATCTCATTGCGATACTGCCGAAACATGTGGAGGTCAGAAATATTATGACGCAGACTTTGGTCCAAACCGTTGAACTACCTCAAGCAAGATTTATTAATAAAGGAAAATATTTATATGTTGCCAGCTACAACAGTGTTTGGAGATTCATTTCTTTAAATTTTGAGAAACAGGTAAAAAAAAAAAAAAGGCTTAACGAAAGCGTTGATCAAAATATTTTGTATTCGATATGCATATGCATGGAAATGATTCGTTTTTATCATCAATATTTAATGTAGCTCATTTTATTATTGATTGGGGTTGACACACTAGATAGATCAATTGGTCGCACAATATCAATATGAGGAAGCCATAAGCTTAACTAAGCAAATTGAATCAATTCTACTCGACGACAAGGTAAAAGATAAAAAGGTATAATATCTTTGATTTAAACATATCTAATTAATCTCCTTACGTTTGAAGGATGCAAAGCTTCGACAAATACGAATGCTACACGCGAACTACCTTTTCCGGAATCACGCATTCGACGAGGCGATCACCATCTTCCAAAATTTAGAAGCAGACCCAGCAGACGTTGTCGCATTATATCCTCCCTCGATATCGGGTGCACTTCACGTATATGCGGAACATAATGAGGCTCATAAGAATGAGATCGATAACACAGAGAACGGATCCACTACGGACTCTGAATTAGATGAAAAACATCAGCTCGAGAAGGAGAATGTTGTAAAAGAAACAAAGCAAAACACCCTTGGTATGTCGGATCATTATAATTACATGAAAATGGAATTGTTTTATCGAAGTTAATGAACTTCTGATGATTTTCAGAAGGAAAATTATTGGAGGATGCCGTTTCAGCATTGATAAGATTTTTAACAGACAGAAGACAAAAGATATCGAAAATATTACATAAGCACCAAGTGTTGAAATCAAGTGAATCAACGCCTCCAGGGTCACCTAATGGGTCGAATCATATAAACGGGAATCATAATCACCTACTGGAAGCCGCCGAATTGGTGGACACAGCCCTGTTAAAGTCTTATATGATTATAAATGATGCTCTGGTGGGTCCACTGCTTCGAGTGCCAAATCATTGTAACGTCGAAGAAAGCGAGGGTCTTTTGTTAGAGCGCAAGGTATATAATTGAATCCCTTGTTTTCCGACATTATCGAATGTTCTATGACTTTTATTCAACCTTCACTTTATTCGAAAAAAATAACCTAATTTAGAAATATAGGGAATTGGTTGATTTGTACAAGGGAAAAGGCCTACATCGTAAATCTCTAGAACTTCTGAAGAAGTAAGTCGGCCAATATATATGTCTTTTAATTCAATGATCATTAGCAATGATTTAATTATGCCTATCTCCGTAGGCTTGGTCAATCTGAAGGACCCATGTCAGGAACTTTCCATACTATTCTTTATCTACAAAGACTTGGTGTAGAACATTTCGATTTGATGCTGGAATATGCTAAATGGGTCATGGATACCGATCCGGAGAGGGGGATGGATGTAACTATAAAATTTTAACTGCGAAATGGACTTTAAAAACCAATGTTAGTTTGATTAACACAACTTAATGTTTGTTCCCAGATTTTTATAGATGATCATCTTGAGATTGAAAGTTTACCACGCGATAAGGTGTTAAGTTTTCTGGAAGGATTCTCATACGATCTCTGCATAACATACTTGGAACATATCATATACGAACTTGAAGACCAGACTTCGAACCATCACAACAAATTAATTACCACTTATTTGAATAAAATTCAGCAATTGTCATCGCAAATTCCACCCGAGGATTCCGAAGGAAATGAAAGAGGTAAACTATTCCCTAACCCATTTTATTAGCATTTATTATTTTTCACTATTAATCAATTAATCATTCATTCGAACAAAGGTCTTTTGTTGGAATCGATTGAAGTAACAACAAAAAAACTTTTGAAATTCTTGGAAGAATCGACTCACTACAAGGTCGAAAAGATCTTGGGACAACTTCCTCTAGATGGTAATTGCGTTTAAATATTATTTTGATTTATAATTAGTATCTAATCTAACCTTCCTTCCGATCATTCTTTGTGATAGATTTTTATGAAGTTCGGGCAATACTACTTAGTCGTCTTGGTCAACATGACCAAGCCTTAAATATCTATGTACACAAACTGAAAAATGAGGAAATGGCAGAAGAGTGTGTATCGATCTCAATAATTCACTGAAGGTTATTTTGTTTAATATGGTAGTTGACGATTTATTTTCCACCCTCGACACCTAAAAGATATTGTGTGAAGAATTATAACGAGTCCGGTGATGACTCGAAAAACGTATTTTTATCACTATTACGAGTATATCTACGACCGACAAACGGAGAAGAAGTGATGATCGAACCAGCTTTGCGACTCTTATCACGTCATGGATCACACGTGAATGCTTCTGCGGTTCGCCTTTTTTTTTTTTTTGGCAATGTTTTTTGAAAATTAGCACCACAGCTCATAGTCATTATAAAAATTCTCGTAGGCTCTAAATATGCTTCCTCCCTCAACCAAGGTTTCTCATTTATACTCTTTTTTTGAAAAATACATTCGAGAGAGTAATAGATACAAAAATATGAATATGATCGTAAAGAATTTACTTAGGGCTAACCAACATCAGGTAAAATTAATTATCGTTTGCATTAACCTGGATATCATGAATGACTGAATTTTTCCTAGATCGAAGAACAACTAATGTATTATCGGTCACGGAGGGTTAAGATTGATGAGGATCGAATGTGCCCTCAATGTAACAGACGTATAGGACCCAGGTTACAAAAATTCCTTTTTTGTTTTTCTTTGATTTTATTCAATCCTTTATTGACGCAAACAAATTTTCTATCTAGTGTTTTTGCTGTCTTTCCCAATGGGGTGGTTGTACATTTCCACTGTAAAGAAAAGGTAAGATCCTCTATACACTTTAAAATGTTTTTAAAAAGAATTAACATTCTTTCTTCCATTTAGTACTCACAAGCAAATGACACAGCAATATGAGATTCAACTATGCCAAACGTTTTAAAAGAAATCAAGATTCTTCCTGCAACTGTCAAATATATAATGCATTCTATTTTAATATTTATTTATTTATTTAAAGGATTACAGTAATGAAGCCAAATTTTGAATAGACGCTTCTTGGACATTAATGACATCTGCCTATGTCATTCATATTGAAAGAATCATTATGCATCAAACACGTTTACGATTGTAAATATTAGTATTAATAAGTTGGCAATATGGTATAATATGCAATGTTAAATTATTTGAAACATTGGAAATACATTTCATCTTATATACTGTAATTTTATTAATAACAATTTGTTATAATTTTTTTTATTGGTTTAATTTACTGTATATCAATTAGCTATATTATGTTGCAATTAACTTATGTAATAAAAATTATTGTTTAGTATATTGTTTTATTAAATTATATAGTAACGATATAATTAAAAAAAATTAAGATTAAACCTTTATGAATTTAAATAAAAAATATTGTATAGTATATTAATAAAAGTAATCAAGACAGATTTTTAATATCGTAAATATACAATAAATTTTGTTAAAGTTAATTAATATAAAATTTTTTATAATTTTATTTTTTTTGGGGGGGGGGAGGGGGGTTTTCCCCAGTAGGTAAACATTATTTCTTTATTCGTTATTGTATATTGTAGGTATACATTGAGAAAGAAACAACATCTCTTGGGTGCATATTGCATACAACAAGTTAAATG
>CAJVPV010002920.1:0-12117 GCA_910591835.1 Acaulospora morrowiae | reverse complement strand
GAAGAGATGAGATTAATTTTTGAATACATTTGTTATAGTTATAATTATATTGAATAAAAGAGTTAGCGACAATTGTCGGTAGGTCTATGATGGTTTCATTTTAAATATTATTGGAGTGTGAGTTTCTGCTAGAAGCAGTGTGATTTCTTTTTGATTTGGCTGAATTGGTGGTGTTCAGTAATTCGTTTGGTGATATTAATATTTAATAATATATTTTTAAATTTTATAATATAAATATTAATTAATTGTTTTTAATATATTTAAAATAATTTTTTAAAATAATTTTTATTTAATTTTTTAAAATTATAATAAATAATTGATATGTTTTTTTTAAAAATTACAAATTTATATTAAATATAAAACTTTTATTAAATAAAAATAAGTTTTATTTTATTAAAAAATAATGATTTGTTACTAATTTTTTATTATTAATAACTTGAAAAAAGTATAAATTATAATTAGAATAATATTTAACTTCCATATTATTTCAATAAACTTATTAGTTACTTGGATTAAACTTGATTAATCCATTATTTTTTTATTATATAAAGTAATTATATATGTTTTTTTAAAGATAATATTATAAAAATTTATTTATAAAAAAAAAAAAACTCTTTTCCACTCTTCCTTCTGTGCTTGAAAATTTCTTTTTTAGGAAACTTTTAAGTTGTTTACTCTTTCTTTTTCACTCACCCCTTTCCCTTTTCTTTTATTTCTCCTCTTCTATATCTTTTTATTTCCCTTTTCTTATTTTTACCTCTTCTTTCTATAGACTCTTTTATATAAAACTTATTCTTCTTTCTTTTTTCTCTTTCCTATTAAAGTTAGGTTTTTCCTTCTTCCTAAAGGTTTTCTTTCTAGGCTTTTCTTTCTTTTATAAACTCGCTCTCCATAACATTAATCTCCTGGTCAATCAACTTTCTTTTCTCAAGACTATATGCAGAAGTAATAACTTCTCTTAAGACGTAGGCTTCAAAATTTTTCTCTCTTTCACTGCCTTACAGAAAAAGAATAGATGGTTTACCCCTCAAAAAATCAATATAGTCATCATTATCAAATCCAATATTGTTTACTTATTGATGATTAAACTAGATACATCTAAGAAACCAGTATATAACTATTATTATTCAAAAGTATCCAAGAAGTTGCATCCTACTGTATCCAGAAAAATATGGCAGCCAATACCAATGTAATTAACAATAAGCTAGGTTAGTGGGCAGGTGTCATGCTGGTAATTGAAGAATCTAATAAGATAATATGTGAAGATTAGGGATTCTAGTTACCTCACAACATGAGCTAGTGATGACAACAAAAGTTTCTCATTTATCCTTGACAATGTAAGCTCATTGTACAAGGTTAGATAACAATACTTATAAGAAATTCCAGCTCTATTACATTCAATAACTTCCTTTAACAACTACCACTATATGTTCAAACACCTTTCTTTCATCTCCTTCTGCTTTATATTGGTGTTGGATTCTACTCAAATACTTAAATAGTATGACTATATGTACAAAACTTTTTATGAAGAGTAGCTGTCCTCTTCTCTACTTGCTACAGATATAGATAACTGCTACAGGCCTAGTCAACCTGTAATCTATTACAATTCTAAAAGGGTAGAAATGGTTAAATACTAGGTAGTTAGATAAAAGGTTAATCTTTACGAGATGTTTGTGTCGGTGTAGTGGCCATTTAACTAATTGAACAGTTATTCAGAGGAAGTATAAGGTGAAATATACTTTGATTTGCTATATATCAAGCCACATTTGAAAAGCAAACTTGCCAATTCTAATCATGATTTGAAGGTCAACCTATATATAATGGCTGTAGTGTCTTCATATGACTAGGTATCCAATTTTTATAGGTAGCTAGACACTATTCAAGGCATAATATAAGTTTTGAACTTCCTTTTTCTATATTTTTAGGTAGTGCTAAGGAGTACAGAAGATGGACCACGTTTGCGAAGCCTGATATTTAACTCTTCCTAACAAAAAGAGACATATGTTATACTATAAATGTGTTATAAATCTTATACTGCAAGTCTAAAATTATAATAATAAAATAAAATGTAATAACCTTTTGCTTTTTCAAAAAAAAAAAGTTATTTATAAAAATAATAATAATAAATTAAAGTTAAATTTATTTTTATGATATATTGGATAAATATATATATAAATAGAATATGAAATTAACTTAAAATAATCTAAATATATATATAATTATAAACAACTTAATAAAAATACATGTGTATGAAGTATCTTTTACTAAAAAAAAAAACAATAATAATAAATTAAAGTTTAAATATATATATATACATATATTGTTTATATATTTAAAATTTTATATTAATTATTTTTGTTTTTAAAAAATTATTTATATTTATATCCTATAAATAAAATTTTTATTTTATTATATTAGTTGTTTTAATATTTTTAAATTTTTAAATTAAGATTTATTTATAATAAAAAATATAAAGTATTTTTTTTAATTAAAAATTGATTTTCTTTTTAATTATAATTTGATAATATTATTCAATATATATAATATATACTGTATTTATTTGTTTATTTATATAATTTTATCTTTACATTTTAAAATATTTATTAAAAATAAAATAATAATAATATAATATAAGTTAAAAGATAAAAAATACATATCGTATATATTGTTATTTCTAAAAAACTTCTTTTACAAGAATTGTAAAAGGAAGGCTTCTGTTTATTTATTGCGTTTGTTGATATTAACCTAATTTAAGGTTAAAAAAAATTATTTTTTTGTTTTTGTTATACTATAGGTTTAAGAGTTTTTTTAGGTAACCTATATAAGATTAATCATGCTGTGGAAAAAAAAGAAATGTCAATATATGTAGTAATAATCGGCAACGCTAACTTGAATATACGTTTTGAAATTAGATTTCGTTCTTTTTTGTGTTACATATTATGTCATTTATTTCAAGGTAAAATAAATATCTCATGATGTCATTACGCATATGTTGGAGGGTGAAGTTATTTGTTATGTTCTGTTAACTTCACGACCCGTAGTATATTCTCTAAATTATGTCAACAACGCAGAGTCCCGTAACCTCCGTATGTTCTTTGTTCTAACTTGAATTCTCGTGTTCTTTCGTCTTGTGGTTAAGTCCTTACTTAACAGTCATTCAAACCTGAAACCCATGTCTTGAAGGATGATGAAAAAGAAGTTTCAAGAACAGAACTTATCGATCATGAAACATTCGATCAATTACTTGAAATGGATGACGACGAGGACCACGATTTTTCTAAATCTATAGTATTGAATTATTTCGAACAGGCAGAAACGACCTTTGATGACATGGATAAGGCTTTGTAAGTAATCAAATCTTTTTATTATATTCCTTTAGTCGTTTTCAATAAGAGAAATACTCCTACCTTTTTGAAAAGTCGACATCATATTTTATTTTTTAATACAAGTTATTTTTGATTGCGTAAGAATTTTTAATATCTTAGGTTTTTATTTCTTTAAAAATAAATATTTTAATTTAATCTAGACTTGGCGACATGTGTATTTAAGGGTCTAAGATTAAATTCTTAAGATCCATGCAATGAAATGCTATACAATGATCGATTTTTTTAATTCACGTATTCTCATAATTGGCCTATTGCCAGGGAGAAGAAAAATCTTATCGAATTGTCAAAACTAGGACACTTCCTTAAGGGGAGTTCTGCAGCCATTGGTCTCACGAAGGTTAAAGAATCATGTGAGAAAATGCAACATTTCGGTAATATGAAGGATGAAACAGGATCAAATTCCATTTCTGAAGAGGATGCATTAATCAAAATTTCAAATTTACTGGAGAAAGTTAAAAGTGAATATAAAGAAGCGGAGGATTACCTAAAAAATTTTTATTCTGAGCGGGACAATACAGGTGAAAGTTAAGAAATTCAAGAATTCGTTGTAAATAATTGCGAGAATTGTTGGCTGTGATCGAGCACAGTTTCCAAATATTACTTATTTTATTTACGCCGTTTTTTTTGTTAGCATTATCTCAAATTTTTTCTTAGCACACATCATACATACCACAATATATACTCGTAATGACTTCAATATACCACAATGTGATTATAGAATCAATGTAAAGAGCATGATAATCATTATGCAAGGAGTAGTATGCTTGAATACAAGGTTTTGTGGAATGATTAATTTATAAATTTAATATAGCGTGTGTATTAATGTCGTGATTAATATTATTGAGAAATCTGTCAATTAAGATCGAAAACATTAATCATTACAAACATTGTTGGGTATTTTTATTAACTATGCTAATATATGAAAGTAATATAGATAACATAGTTATTTAATAATCAATAGTTTATGATTTTTGTTTTGGCAAAAAGAAACAGATTTGATAATTTATAAATTATTTATTGCAAATTATTGTTTATTTTATACTGCAATTAAATTATAAAAATAATAATAAATATTTTTAATATGTAAATAATAATACAATCTGGTGCAAAAGTTTTTGAACTTTTATTTTAGCTTATAATTAAATAACTAATAACAATATAATATAATAATATTTAGACAGTATGAGACAAAAAATTTATATTTAAAATCTTATATATTAAAAGCAAAAAAAATATAAAATATATTACAATTACTTTTGTTTTATAAAATTTAAACATGAAATAAAAATATAATAGCAAATTTATATAAATTTAAAATTTTTTATAAAAACATCAAATTATTTTTACTATATTTATATTCTTCAACTGTTAAATTATAGTTAATTAAATTCAAATTTATTAATAAAAATTTATACTAAAGTTTTATTGTTTAATTCAATTTATACCACTTGACATTTAAAAAACATATGTTAATTTGATAATAAAATACAAAATTTAATAATAATAAAAAAATATTTAATAATTAAAAAAAAAATTCATTAATAAAACATTTGTAATTAAAAAATATTTATTAATAAATAATTTATAAAATTTAATAATAATAATATAGGCAAATTAAAAAATATTTGATAATAAAAATTTACAAAAAAATTAAAAATCCGACAATAAAAATAATAAATTTTAATATTAAAAATTCTAATATTGAAAAGTTCAATAATTTAATTAAATATTTTAATAATAAAATTTAATAAATATAAGATTTATAGATCAATAGCATAGTAGATAATACTTCCAGGTCTCCAAACATATATTTTTAGTTTAATATTCACAAGAGATAAGAAGTATATTTATTTTTTTTTTTCCATAATCAAACAAGTATTTATTATATTTATTTAATTATTAGAGTTGAAAACATACAAGTGTGAAACTTTTATATATAAACTAAGCTAATACTTGAATATCTGCCTCTGATTGTTAATCTCTAAGTATGATCTTGGAGATGAATAATGTTGCTTACTTATTTTCTCTGTTTTTAAAAGAATTTGAGTTCATTGCCTACAGTTTATCACTACAGTTCACCTTGGCAAAATCTTGATTACTTTATATTTCTAATCATTTAGTTTCCTTCTTTATCTTGTTTTATAAGGTCTGTATAAGAATTTCCGAAATCTTGTTACCTTTGGTTGCTAGGCTTGTAACTGCTGGTATTGTTATTGTCTCCTTTTTTTTTTCCTGTGATCTGTATTTCTCCTTGGACTTGAAGACTCCCTTTGATATCCTCAGGTTGTAATCTGCCTGTCTTTCTTTTTCTTTGTCATATGTTTTCTTTCAGTTATAAATTTTTTCACATTTTGTATTCCAGATTTGTTGACGAAACTTATTATTCCAGTCTTAAGATATTTTGTTTAAGATCTTTCAGGCTGCTGCTTTATGTATGTTGAGTATATGATATATTTGAGTTCACTCTAGTGTTTCTTCTTTCATCCACAATTTTATACTGATGTTTATTAGTTCTTTTGCTGAAGACAATTTTTCAACTTTTCATCTTTTCATTATTCTATAAATTGGTATTAGATTTCATTTGGCTTTCTTCTTATCTTTGTTGATGTGTTTTGTGATTCAGGATACACATAACTTGTTAAGGATATTTTCCCATATCTTGTTTTTTTCTTTTTGAAGTTTGTTGCAAGTTGTCAAGTGATCTACTATTTCTTCATAATCTAGACAAAAGATACATTTGATATTTTCTACTAGTTCTTGAGTGTTTCATTTAACTAGATTATCCAAGGTTGGCAGTTCATTATGTAAGAGCTTGATTTTGAATATTTTTTTTTTCATTTATTTGAATGAGGTAGTTAGTGATTCTTTGTTATTGTTATATTGCCAAAAATCTCTCCAATCAATTTTGTTATGGTTTGCTATCTCCTTTTTCTATCTCTGTTGTATTCTGTTAAGGGATGCCCATTGTATTAAGATCTCTTTCATGTTGATATCTTTAATAAATTCTCTAATCAAGATGTTTATGGAGATCATGTTTCATTCTGATACTGTGATTGGAATTATTGTTGACAATAGTTTCCATATGATTACTGGCTTTTCTTTTGCTACTTTGGCTAATTGATCTACTTGGTCTTTTAGTGCGTCTTTGCTGTGGGCTTTAACTTTGGTAAGTTTCAGTTAGATTCTTTTCCTTGTGACTGTGTTCATTAGTCTTAACCATAGCTACCAGTTTAGTATTTTCATTTATCTTCTTAGTGTCTCTTTGGGATGGAATTTGCTTAGCTTTGTGAAAGTATTAATACAGTTGGCACTATCTATTTTGATTTCCACCCTTCTATCGTTTGGTATAGTTATCACTGTCAGAAGAATTGCTACTAGTTCTGCTCTTGTTGAAGAGGGCCAGCTACCAACTTCTGTTTGGAACATTCTTCCTGAATTCAGTCCTTCTGTTTAAAGCCATGCTGCTCCCATCTTTGTGGACTGATATAATGTTTTGCTTATGATTCCGTCTATATAAAATTGATAAATGTTTTCTTTGTTCTAATTCATATTAAGTCTATATTCTGTATATAGCCATTTTCAGTATTCTTCTGACTTTATATTATCTTGAATTATCTATATATTATAGTATTTTATCTCAACATATTAAAGTTTGGATGTGTTTATATTTCTTAAGCAAAGTTTTTTCAATTTTGTTTTGATTTGACTTTCTAATATATACTGTATGTTTTAATTGATATTAATGGCTCTTTGTTTTTTCTGTATTTGGTGATCTTATTTATCCAGTTGATAGTAAGTGCAAGATTTTTGTTGGCTTGTTCTTGATTAGCTTCAACCTTTGTGAACTTGGTTGTGTTTAGATTTTTTTTCACTTCAATCTAAAAGTATTCTGTGTTTCAATTGTTTGTTGCTTATACATTTCTACTTCTGAACCAGACCAGTTTTTGTTTTTTATCTTTATTTGTATTTAGTTGCCAATTCCATTTCCTATAGTTTATGTTTTCATTAAGTATAAAAAGTAATCTATCTTGAAAGGTCTAGGGTTCAAACCCACCTGGTTACAAAAATTTGCCACCTTCATGATTGGTTGACTGGCTTTCAATATATGTTGTACTCAATCAGCCAAAAATTACTTACAAATTAAGCTAGGCTGTATGAAAATGGGACCTCTGGTCTTTCTGACGATCACGGGCTGAAAACAGGTCGAAGAAGGAAAGGTTGCATGAGACAAGGCTTCTGGTCTAACTTTGGTATAAGCCTACAACCCCAACTGGCACGACAGATTTCGTAGCATCACCTCCTATTCAGGTTGAATGGCTTCCTGAATAAGTTGTATCCAATTAGTCAATTTTCCCAAACTGGCATGACAGACTTCGTATATCGCAGGTAGATCCCTACTATCCTACTTGATGTTGGCGCAACTCGGATTGGTGACCCAATTGGAAGAGAGTAGGGTCATAAGCCGAAAAGGGGACCGCTAGAAAGGTTTTTCAACTGTTAGACAGGATTTTTCTTATCTCATATTTACAAGTAGGAAGAAATAGTATAAACTAGGGTATAAACCCACCTCCATAGTGTTAGTTGGTATTCTGGTAAAAATTGTGATAGGCTACAATTAATTTACTTTGTAAAGATTGTTAATGTAATGACAGTAAATATTTCATATTTAATAAAAGTCTCGCATTTAATGCCCATTCGCAAAAAAAAAAAAAAAAAAGTAATCTAATTTGAGGTATCCAATTGTATTCCAATTATTTTTGCTTGAGAATATCATAATCATTTGTTAATATTTTTTTTATTGATTGGTACCATGTTGGTGTAGGTCCTTGTTATTGATTTTTTGGAAATTGTAATATTTTTCAGTTTAGGAGCATATTGAATTTCTTGTCTATTAGCTGATCTACAAATATGATGTTGTGTTTTCTTAAGGACTTTGTTGCTTTGCTATAAGAGAAAGGACTATTTAGAAGAGTTTTGATTGTTATATTTTCTCCTTTCCATTGAAATATATTTGTCCATTGAGAGTCTGGAAACATAATTTCCATTTTGTTTACTGCCTTGAGTATTTGTACTAAGAGGTTTCTTTTGTAATTGTTGTTGGCAGTATTTTCAGTAAAAAGATTTGTTAACTCCCAATGTTGTATTTGTGCTTGTTTAAGTCTGATTAGGGTTAATTTACATGAGTGGTTGTGGTTATTCAATCTGTACACGAAGTTGGTGATTTGGTTCTCTAGCTGTATCTCCTCTATACTTTTAATTTTGTAAAAGAGTTTGTAGTGTATCACAGAGTTGGGAATTGTTTCCGTTATGTGGGCTACTCTTTTAAGTACTTTTCTTAATTGTGCTGAGAGATGATTGGCTATATAAAAGTTAATTGAACTGTATTGTATTTTGTATTCTATTCTTGATATTAGGACTCTATTAATAATATATTCCATGTGCTCGTCTGTTATTAACTTTTTTCCCAAATTTGATAGGATTCCTTGAATTTCTTGTTATATTCTATTAATAGTATCTTTTGTTTGATCTTTGTTACCTAACCATATGTCAAGAAATCTTGTGTGGCTTCCATAGTCCAGTTATTTGACTTCTTCTTGTTTGATTCCTAAGTGAATTATATTTGGGTCTTTGTTATTACTCTTTATTGTAATAAGAACTAATTTGTTGCCATTTATTTGAAAGTCGTTTGCTGCATAAAATCATTTAGCTCTTTTAAGAATTAGTTCTATATTTTTTTGAGATCTAGCTATCTATGTTATGTCATTCATATAGGCGATTGCTGCTTGCCTAAGAGATAAGTTTTCTATTGAGCTTGGATTGCTAGGTGGCTTGCTGAGATCTAGTGTCTAGAAACAATTTATTTAATAGCCTGGTGTTTCGTTCTTTTGAATTTCATACAGTAATGAATCATAGAATATTCTCCAGAGTAGTGGAGAAATTGTTTCTCCTTGGTCTATACTATCTCCTGCCATTACTTTCTTGATAAGTTCTACATCTGTGATGACCTTAATTTTCCTTTGCTTGAAGAAATTCAAGATAAGTTTGATAATCTTTTCTGGTACTTTGATTCTTTGGAATACTTGTTTAAGCATTTCAAAACTAACAGTATTATATGCCTTGGCAGTATCTTGTAATAGAATCCATAATTCTTTTTTCTCTTTACGAGCTTTTTCACAAATATTGTTAAGCAATTGGATTGGATCAGAAGTACTTTTCCCTAGGAGGCTTGCAAAGTTAGGATCTTTGAGTATGTTGTATTTTTTGCATATTAATGCTAACCAGTTATTAAGAATCTTGGTAAAACACTTTTATGTTGTTTCAAGTAGAATTATAGGTCTTGTATTGTTAAGTTCTCCTTGCCATTCTTTTTTTTTGAAGATCAGATATAGGAGGCTGTTCTTCCAGGATGCTGATATATGTCCCTGTTTTAAAAACAAATTGAAAAAGCTGCATAGGACTTTTTTGGCCTGGGGTCCTAATCTCTTAAGCATTTCATATTTGATTTTGGAGGAACCTGCTACTTTGTCTTTTGGTAGGTCTTGAAGGACTTCTTCCAACTCTTCTAGTTGGATTTCTTCTTCTACTTCTCATATCAACTGTCTTATATTTCGTCTTTAGTTTTATATTGCTTTTTTCATTGCTTATCCAGCATATTATAATTGTTGTTGCACTTCTGGAATGCTTTTTGATAGTATCACTCTGTTTAGTTCAGAATCTCTTCTTTGTCAATTGTAAAGTATTCTTATTCTTCTTTGTCTACTGCCTTGATTCTATTAATTGTTATTCTTTCTCTAAAGTTGTTTGTTAGTATTTGTACAATTCTCCTTTGGTTGTCCTTAAAGTTCTGACATCTGGTTTCAATCACCTTTAAGATTTCATGGTTAACTCTTTTTCTTTCCTCCATGAAACATGTCTTTTGCACTGTTGGTTTTAGATTGTGTATATATTTTTGATCTGTGATGGGACTGTGCTCTGTAATAGTTCATCTACTGGAGGTTGGGAATTAGTTGAAAGGATTCTGATAATCTTAAGCGAGAGGTCTTTGAATTATTAGGATAGTGCAATAGGTTTTATTGCTATGGAATCTTTTTGAACCTTCTTTTGTAATTTATGAAACTGTCTGTGTAATTTGATTAGACCTTTTTCTTTACTGTTTTATGT
Source organism: Acaulospora morrowiae (assembly GCA_910591835.1). NCBI lineage: Eukaryota > Fungi > Glomeromycota > Glomeromycetes > Diversisporales > Acaulosporaceae > Acaulospora > Acaulospora morrowiae. The sequence continues at coordinate 1,570 of CAJVPV010002920.1, read as the reverse complement.
TCTGTTTTATCGCTTTTGAATTCTTCTGGTGGTTTTCTTTTCACAGTAGAGGTTGTTAAGTGCTGATGAGATTATCATTCTTTTGAACTCATTTCACAAGTGTTGTATTTCATCAGTTTGATTCTCTGGATCCAGTGCCTCATTATATAGGCTTGCTATTTTCTTGTAGAATTTGTTGTTTTGTATCTTGTCTTTGAACCTTATCCATTTTTTCTCTAATATTTTTGCCAGGTTTATAGTTTTTTCTTGATGTCTTTTGGTCATTTTTTGCTACTCTGTAGCTATATAAATAAGAGATTCCTTAGCTACTTAGAGTTTTAGGAGGGTGTGGTCGCCATTTGTGATCTCTTTAAAGTTTCTGTTTTTGAAGCCGATTAAGCTATTGACTATAGCTGGTAAGCTCTAAATATAGTCTATTATGCTTGAACTTTTGCTATTAGACCATATATATGTATCTTCCTCACTGTCTCAGAATTGTTAAAGGTCTATGAGATTTTAGTTGATGAGATGACTAAATATTTGTATTTCTGGTTCTTTGGCTGGGGTGAAGGTTTTACTGGAGCCTATGTTTTTAAAAGTGATATTGAAGTCACCTATTAAAATGATTTGGTACTGTTGCTGGATCTTACAATGGACTGGTGTTTGGATCTTTTTTTGGATGAATAGGCTTTTTTGTTTGTCACAAGGAAGATATATTTGTGCTATCCATGTTTTATACTTTTTGCTCCAGAGGTTGACAGCTACCAGGTGACCATTTAGTCTATCTATACAAATGATATTTCTTTCCAAGCCTTTGTAAATTAGTAAGAGGACTTCTACCCCTATAGGATTTAGTGAACATGAGCTTATAAAGCATTTGTATTTGTTTTTGCTATTTTAAAATACGAACTGTTGATTGGTTTGGGTGAGTTTGGTTTTGCTGAGTCCTAGTATATCTATTTGACTTTCCCAGATTTCTTGGATTAAGATTTCTTGATCTGTTGCACGTGTGATTCCCTTGGTATTGTGAGCTTCTATTTGTATTAAGTTGTTATTGAAATTGTGCAGGTGTTTTTTTGTTTTGGTGTTGTTGGGGTTTGAATTTGGATTGTTTAGGAAAAGTTTTTTTTGCTTATGAAGGAATGTGAAAATGTTAATGTTTAGTTATTGGTTATATGCTTTTGAAAAGTGTTCTAAGTTGAAGGTATCTAAAGTATAGATTACTACAAGCCTTGTTATTGAAGGTTCTACTTGGTTGTGGGTTTTTAGTAATTTGCTCCCTCCAATATTGTTTTGTTGCAGGACTAGTGTTGTGATCAAAATCCGTTTGATCTATATCCGAGTGATAGTTTTTAGAAGGAATTAGAGATTATATAAAACAGTCTGTCGTTCCAGAGATAATCTCTCACAAATATTCCAAGATATGGCAAAGATTCCCCAATGAATCTTTGTAACCAAAATGTGTTTAATAAAATAATAATACTTTATTATGACACCAAGTCAGAAATTCCAATGGTTACAGGAGTGAGTTATCAGAAACTGACTAAAAATTACATGGACGGCAGCTACTTATATACTGTTTTCTATCCTA
>CAJVPV010002919.1:0-12117 GCA_910591835.1 Acaulospora morrowiae | reverse complement strand
TTTAGTAAAACATCCCCAAACCATTACTCCTTGATTAAATTTTACTGTAGGAATAAGACAATCTATATCATATTTTTCATGTGGTTTTCTCCAAACCCATTTTTTACCATCTCCTTTAAATAATTCAAATCTTGATTCATCACTCCAAATAATATTATTCCATTTATTATACCTTTCCCATCCACACCAGTCATCAAACACAAACAACAAACATGGACACAAGAATAAAATGAACAAATACTGGAAAACACAATCTTATTAATCTGCAAAAATATTACAAGAATTAAATACATCTTAAGCTGAAGAATGCTCAAGTACAATCTTATCACAAATGACAATCAACATACAAGAGATACCATCGACTGGTCAGAAACTTTTTGAAAAAAACACTCATTCAATATTACCACAAAAACCTTCAACCATGAAGATCATGCAACAAAATTCTTTAGAATCAAGCTATAAAATTTAGAGCTATTGACTGAAAACAAACTTAATGAAAGATTATCAAAAACCTATACAGACAAAACATGCATCCTCTGCAATCAATAAATAGAATCCAACACATATTACATAAGATGCAAAAAAAATGGCATGAATATTTTCAAAATATTTAATCAAATAGTTAACAAAAAAATCAGTAGTAGAATCACAACCAATCTGAAGTACAAACTAAACAAAAAAGTCAAGCAATATCAAAATACATAAACACAAGAAATTAAAAACTATATCACCAGAGGTATCATTACCAAACTACTCTTTCAAATAATAAAGAAATATATAAAGAATGACAAATAACAAGAAACAATATGTAGTATAATATATAGACTATCAACTGAACTACAGTACATCAAAAATGGATAGACAGATATAAACAATTTATTAAATGAGAAGAATAAACAATATCAATAGACAAAAAAAAAAAGATAGTTATCAGATCAAAAGAAGCAGCCAATAAGAAAAACCTTTATACTAGGACTTAACAAAATCATACATTGATTCAGCTATAATTGAATTAACTGGAATACAATTTGTTTTTTTAATATAATTTTTAACTGGAATTAGTAAAGTTTTGTTACATTAGCTAGGTATATATCAATATTTGACAATAAGCCATATGATAGAAGAAATTCTTAATAAGTTTTATTTGAAAAAACAAGAGTGAAAAATTTGTATAAAACAAATTTCAATTAAACAAACCTAATAAAACAAGATTATATTTTGTTAAATTTACTTATCAAGAAATTATATAGAAAGAGAAAAAGAAAAGATAAAAAAATTTTTTGTTTATAAATTAATTAATAATGTAATTAATATGTTATTAATGAAAAATGAACTTATATTATATTAAATTTGCTTATCGAGAAATTATAAGTAAGAAAAACAAAACTTACAAACTGATAAATAATGTAATTAGTATAATTAACAAAAAATAAATTTATATTTTGTTAAATCCACTTACTAAGAAATTATATGAATAAAAAAAAAAAAAAAAAAGAAAGTTAAAAAAAATTTTTTTATTAGTAAATTAATTAATAATACAATTAGTATATCATTAACAAAAAATAAATTCATATTTTACTAAATATATTTATCAAAAAATTATATAAATGTATACAAAAAGATAATATAAAAAAAAACTTGCAATTATCAATTATATAATTAGAAAGTAAATTGACAAAAAATAAATTTATATTTTGTTATTTATTTACTAAGATATTATATAGGTAAGAAAAGAAAGAGAGAGAAAAGTAAAAAAAAAATTTTTGTCTATAAATTAATTAATAATATAATCAATATATTATTGGCAAAAGATGAATATATTTTACTAAATTTGCTTATAATATCTCATTACTTTAAGCAGTCACAAATATTTTTTGTTTTTTTTTTTTCTGAATTTTATTAAATATAATAAAAAAAACAAATTTTATTATCAATATTGAAACCAAAAATTTTTTTAAAAAATAATTATTGTAAAAACTCTCTCCTGATTGCATCTGTTTTGTTAAAAATTTTCCTTTTATAGTAATTTTAAGCAAGAAAAAATGTTTTACTCTTTTTATCGCAAGTGAGCTCCAATTCAGGAACTCAAGAATCTTTAAGACAATTGGTACAATGGGATGGGACCTCTGATCGAAGTCTACTCAAGTTTGGAAGTCTTGCTTATCCTTCGGTTATATGAGGAAAGACCTGTGACAATTCTTTTTTTTTCAGTTCTCTTGTACCCTCCTTACCCTTATCTTATCATAAAAACCATATACATCATTACCATTATACTCACTAAGTCAAATACTTTTCAAAATTCATACTCAAACAGAGTTAGTGGATCTACTGTTTGTTTCAAGTCAACCCTCATACACAATATTTTCGTAACAATATCAGCTGCACCACTTTTAATTTCCAAAAATTTCTTATCCAAAAAACTAAAATCAGTTTATCCCTTCAGATAATCAATGCTTCTTAATTATTTAATCAGATTTCACTTAAAGATCAAAACAAAACTCAAACAAGCTTAAACCGGTTTTGTATTACAACAACAACAACTAACACACTATCAACAACTATAATAACAAACAACATCACATATACTTTATTATCTATAGTAACCGAAAAGCCAAAGAGATAGGATCACGAGCTTGTCTGAGGGCTTCTGAGGGGAAATAATTGGTTTTCTACTTATAGATTTTATAGTATATTTGATTTAATTTTAGTTACAGTTACTTTTATTTTTCTTTTCAATTTTTTACACTTAAAAAACAAAAGAATTCACAAAATTTTTTGGAATGATAGGCATAGTCGCTACTTAGCCTTATCTAGTATATTAATATTGATTTTGAATTTTTTATGATATTGTTAGATATTGATAAGTAGGCAAGCTAGCATTTAACTCTTCTGAAATAATAAGAGAGATATTGTTTCTTTCAATGATATATACCTTGTTATATACAATATCAAAATAAAGAAATGATATTTACATACTGGGGAAACCCCCCAAAATAATAAAAATTATTATTGTTAATTAAAAGAAACAAATTATTCTTAAACAATATAATAACAATATCAAATATTTAAATATTTACTTCTTAAGCAAATCAATTTTTTGATTTATTAAAATAAAAATATATAAAAAAATTTATATCTCAAATACTATAGTCTCTACAAAATTCTATAGAGATGATTTGCAAATGTTAACTATATTAAACAAACAGGATCTTAATTTCAATTAATGGACAAGTAATATATCATTCCTATAAATTACATTTAAAGACTTTATGTCACAGATGGATAAGCTGGGTTAAGGAAATTTATACATTCAACTTTCAATTGTAATAATTTATTTTGATTTAATAAATTAATAACACTAATTTAATTGAGAAAAAAAAAACTATAGTCTTTACAAAATATTAAAATGGTTTTATTAGTTAACAAATATTATACTGGATTTTATTAGCTTAATTAAATTATACTATAAATATTATTATTTTATTAAACAATAATATTAATCTATTAAAGCAAAAATATATAGAAAAACCTATAGATTTATAGTATAGTAGTAATGCTTTATAAATTATCAGGAGAAGATCTAGAGTATACATGTTGCTGAAATTCGTAGATTCTTGATGCAATTGACGCAATTATTTGACACAATTATTTGAGTCACTATTAAAACATATAAATAATTGAGTCATGACACAATTATTTTTAAGGATTTTGGGAATTGAGTCAACAGCAAAATAATTTATGCCACATGTATAGTTTAGGATTTAAACCTATCTGATTATAAAAAAATTTATTATCTTCATAATTGATTGATCAGCTTTTAATACATGTCATATTTAATCAGCTAAAAATTATTTATCAAATTAAGTTAGGTTGTATATAGATAGAACTTTTGATCTTTCTAACAATTATAAGCTGAAAAATAGGTTGAAGCAAAAAAGATTGTATGAGGTAAAGCTTCTGGTCTAACTTTGTTAAAAAGCTCATAACTTTAATTGGAATAATAGACTTTATATTAATATTCTTTCTTTCTTTCTATTCAAATTGGTTAGCTTTCTAAATAAATCCTATTCAATTAGCTAATACTCAAGACTAAATTAACAGACTTTGAAATTCAATTAAATCTTTATTACTTTATTTGATATTAATACAATCTGAATTGATAATCTAATTATAGGAAAAAGTCAAGTCATAAGTTAAAAAAAAAACCATTGAAACAGTTTTTCAATTGTTGGACAGAATTTTTCTTATATCATATTTACAAGTAGGAAGATATAATATAAACCAGAGTATGGATCTATTCATAAGATATAAATTGATATTCTAGTAAAATTGCAATAGGCTAGAATTAATTTATAGTATATATTGTTAAACTAGAAAATGGTGAGTCAGTCGTTTTACCAGTCTAAAGATAATATTATTAAAGGTAAGTCAAGGCATGTAAGATTGATTTGGCCAAGATTTTCTTTTTATTAATAAGCTTTTTTCTTCTTTTCTAGCATTAGATCTTCTTATAATAATCCCAGACTATGTCCTATAGCAACAATTATTCTTCTCTAGATGGTATATACTTGAAAAGGTAAGTTGTTAATTACAATATTTCTTTTGAGTGCTTCAATTTTACTAATCACTTTATTGTTTTGTATTATACTATTTCTTGCTACTACTTCAATACTACAACTTCTCTTTTTTGCTTTACAATACACTACTGTTTATATTGATGATTTCAGAATAACAATTAGGTGAAAATAGACTATCGGGACTAAAATAGACTATCAGATAAGTTATCTAAGCTTCTATAATTATATTTTCTATGTTATTTGTTACTAATGCTTCATATTTCCAGGATATATGATGTGATGATCATGGTATGTGACTATACTCTGTGACTTTTATTAAGCTAACAATATAAAAGATTTTTAATATAATAACTATAAAACTTTTGTTTAATAAAAGTCTTGTATTTAATGCTTGTTTGTAATTGAAAAAAAACAAAAACAAAAATTTATAAATTTATAAAAATCAAACTTAAAATAGAAAAAACTATTTTAATCAAAATTATTTATTTATTAGTTGGATTTAATATTATTAAACTTTAAAATTGCAGAGATCTTATAATAATTAAGATTTTAATAATTAAATTAATTAATTTCATAATATAATTCTTAACAATTGAAAAAAAAAACTCTTTCCCACAACTCTTCAATTTATAAAAAATTTCTTTTTTTGGTAATGACATGAACGGTAGACAGTAAACAGTGAATGAGAACCTCTTAGCTTTCTGCAGGATGCAAGGGTCAATTAACTCTTTATAGAGAGATGGGTGCTTTGGGAGTGGCAAAAACCTCTTCGATTAAACTCTTTTCTTTACTGAGTGAAACCTATATAAGCAACCTCCAAACAAAGGAAAACCTTTTTACCATATTCACATACATTACTACCTATCACATCACAAAAACACATACAAAACCAAACACAATCTTCTCCTCAAGAGGCAGCATTTTATTTTTTCAGAGTTTTTGTTTTCTGCTGATGATAACTAGTGCCAGGTTAATCAGCATAACCTTCTGGCTAATTGCCAGTCCTTGTCTATCTCCATACACAAAAAAACTGAAATCAGTTTATCCCATCAAAAGATCTGCAACACATAAAACACCAATGACATTCTGTATCACCAAACTACATTAAAACAACACAACAACTTACCGGATTGGAAGAGTGCATTATCAGTGTCCTGTGCAGGTTCTGGTAATCACAATATATAACAACCCACTACAACAAAACAACAAACATCTGGAATGTATTCCAGTTACTCCACTATAACATCACAACACAGCCATATCACATAACAACAACATATCACAAAAATCACCTGATCAAACACATCGAATTATATGTGGCTTGCGCAATGCCGTCATCTGACTGAAACATTTATTTGCATTCAGGAATCATATTTAACAAAAGCTCCAATATTTTTTTGACACCTCATCTTTTCTACTCTTTTTTTTTTACTAAATGGCGATCTTGTCCCAAATGTTTTTTTATTTTTTATTTTTCTTAGTAAATAGTTTCTTTCTTTTTTTGTCTGCCCAAGGTTTTTTGGAAATATATCTACTACAATAGATGATAGACTGACATGTATAGCCATATATCTTATATCTTAATATTGATCATGTAACATTAATTTACTCTATCAATAAAGATCATGAGAAGTGTTTCACCTTAACATCAAAAAAAAAATTTTTAACAATTAATAGAATATACTTTACTAAAGTTATATAGTCTTGTTTGATTTGTTATTTATTTTATTTTTAATTATAATTTAAAAAATTAAAATCAAACAAACTTGTATAAACTTATATAAGTTCAAAACATTATTAAAAATATAATCTATATATTAAATTTAATATAAACTTGAGAATTGAAAATCAAATTGAATCAAATTGTTAAATTTTTATTTTTGATTAATATTAATAGCAATTTTAGCAAAAAAATATAAAATAAAATCTATTTATTAATTATTATTTTTTTTTTAATACTGCAAATAAGCATAAAATATAAGAATTTTATTAAATAAGAGTTTATAGCCATTACATTAAGTATTTATTAAAGTTAATATCAATCTATTGCATATATAGCTTTTAATATAACATTATATCAAATAGGTGATGTCACATTAAAAGTAGTTTATAAATGACTTATTCCTATCTATAAATAGTTAAGTTAATACAAAAAGGAATATTTTTTTTAATAATATAGAAGATTTTCAGGAAATTAGTTTTGATTTAGTAAGTTTTAAATACATTTTTGTGTGATGTTATTGTTGTTATCATTCCTAACAGGTTGATACCAGTTTGGTTTTTGTTAGATTAGAGTATTAGAATTGGATTGGCCATTAAGATTATATAAATCATTTGAAGGAATTGAACTGATTTTGATTTTTAATTTTGAAAAAAAAATTGATATTATTGAGATGGCATAATAAAGCATACCATGTTGAAGTTGTTTGAGAAGATTTGATTAAGACAAGTAGGAAAATCCAAAACTTTACTTGAATATATTTTTAGGAAAATATTGGCAGTGTTAAGAATAATGAGGAGAACAATTATTATGATAATAATAAAGGTAGAGGTGCATAAAGACAAAGTTAAAGAGAACTACCACAGGTCTTTCTCCATGCAACCAAAGAACAAACAAGACTTCCCAAACTTGCTTGACTTTTGACCAGTGATTTCATCCCAATGCAACAGTAGTCCTTAAAGTTCTTATGTCCTTAAGCCTATAGCATAGTTAGTATATTATAGAGAAAAAAAAAAGTGTTTCTTTTAAAAAAATTACTATAAAAGAAAATTTTCAAGAAATTATTTTTTTTTTAAGTTTTTCAAATCTATTTATATTTTATTTTTCTCAATTGTTAATAATATGAATACTTTATTGGTTTTACTACAAAGCTTAGCAAATAAATAATTCTTCTTATCTTAAACTTTAATATCAAATTTATATATAATATATTTATTTTTAATAAAAATTTTAAACTTGCTTGAGATAAACTATACATATGGCATAAATTATTTTGTTGTTAATTCAATTCTTAAAATCCTTAAAAATAATTGCATTATGACTTAATTATTTATATGTTTTAATAGGACTTAATTAATTAAAAAATATAAAAAAACTCTTTTCACAATCTATCACTTTTTTAAAAATTGTTTTTTTTGGTAATTTTGAGAATATCTTCAAAAAATCTTCTCTAAAATACAAAAAATCTACAAATACTATAGAAACATGATCAAACAATACAGTTTCAAAAAGGTATATTTTACTTTGTGAAATATATTTATTACTAATAATTTCTTGTTTGGTAGCTTCTTTCTCTTTAAATAGAAAAATTTTATAAGAGAAAAAAAAAACATAAGTATTACAAATTACAGTAAGCTCTTAAAAAAGTTAGCATCAACCTTCCTAGCTCCCAGCCAGTCATGTATAATATTCTGCACCTCTTTAGATACTAGAAGGATCTTGGTCAGTCAAATTATATCTGATAAATTAGACAATCTCAATACTAGTCAAGAACAAAGGGACACCAGACTTTTTCAAGGAAATCCAAGACAAAGGACCCAAACCAATAAACAATAACAATATTAATACTATTAATATCTCAAGTTGTATAAAAAATTTTTCAAACCTAAGAAAAAACCAAATTTAGCTTATCTTCAATAAGTGATTAACACTACAAACATATGTAGCCAATATATTAGTTGTTTCAAAACATCCAAGTAAATAATACAACATGCCAGCAATATAGATATAACAATTATATTAAAATGTTCAAGTAAACAATACAACGTGTCAGCAATATAGATGCGTCTTCAATATAAGCAGATCAAGTATACATGTTAACAACAAGCACATTATTTACACAATATGTCAAACAAATAAACAAGTAAACAAACATATAAACAAACACATTAATAAACCTTATATGAATAGAAACTTCACAATAAATACACGATATTATATATACAAAATAAACATACCCACAACAACAATAACAATACTTGCAATCAACTACAAAGTATATGACTTTAATAACTATGGTTAAACAGAATCCAAATTCAATTTCAAACAAAAAAAATTAGTTACTAACAATATCATCCAATACAAATAACAATAATGTGCTTTTAGATATTATCCTTATAGACAGAACTTAATGCCAAGTATCTATAATCTACTAAAATAAAAACAAAGAAGTCATAATAACAGAACTATCCAAAACATCATTAATTCCCCTACTTAATAACTATTCTACAAAGTAACTTATTTCTATTACAAATGTCACCAAACTGGATTTTCCAAATCTTTCAATCTTCCAGATTGAATTTACAATTGCAAAAAACCAAAACAATCTTTTAACACAAGTATCAATTCTTGTGAACAAATCCCCCCAACTTCTTAATGAACTTCTGAATTTTTATAATTCACTTTAAGAGATTTTTGTACAAAACAATTAACTCAGAAATGAAATCCTTTAAAGAGTTTTGGCAAAGGGCTGGAATTATTCCAAACATATCTCCTGAAATATAATTTAAATTAACAAGAATATAGAAAAGAAAAAAAACATTTACACTTTTAACAAAATACCAGTTAAGAAGAATGAACCAGCTATTACTGTTGTCAACTTCAAGTAATGGAAAGAATACCCCAATTTCAGGAAAAGAACAAGAACTTCCAAATAAACCAAATTATAAAACAATCACCAATCAGAATTCTCAAATAAATACAAATTCTAACCAATCAAAAACTGGCTATCAACTAGAAGATCAGCAATCAAATTTATCAAATGTATCAACCAATTAACTCTAATCATCTACACAAGATTTCTACAAAAATGGTTAATTAATGTCTATCGATTTAGACTTTCCTATTCCAGAAAATATAGAAATAGACAATACTATAAACTCATATATTCACTAAGAGAATTAAAATACTTCTGATACTTATTCACCAGACAATCTTGATATTTTATATATAACTATTACTTCATAGCAACACAGCAATCATGTTCTCTTTTACTAATTCATGTGAGTATTTTCAAGCAAAGACAATAAAATACAAAGAAGTGTTCAATATTCTCAACAGACTTATCACAAAACATTATAGCATAGTTCACTGGATTTTAAAACTTTCTTCTGTTAGAACTAATCCAAATGAACTAGTTAATCACCTGCTAGATATTAACAAACAGCCAAAAGAAAGAGTTAGACAAAAATCTCATTTGACTATCTTTATCAAATTCAAAGCAAGAAACAGAGACTTCTTCAACTTTAACAAAACAACAGAGCTTAAAGATAATTATTAAAAAAAATATAAAAAACTTGAAGAAAGATTTTAAAAAATCTACCAATCAAAATACAAAGTAATAAAACTCAATAGAGACATCAGATCTAAAATCAGACTTCTTCTAAATGCAAGTCTCTTTATCACCTACTTAAAATATATTAATATTTTTGATCTCAATCCACACCATCTAATACAAATTGTGAAATATGAATGCAACTTCTTGTGCCACCCCAGAAATAGCATAAGTTAGACTATTATGACTTGTTGCAAAAGAACAAAAAGATGTTTAAAGATAATCTATTAGATATATCTTTTTCTTCAGACCTAGTTCTAGCACAAGTAAAGATCAAAATTTCTTATAAAATTCCAATTGTTGATAAAAGCACTACAGCAAGTGTAACAGGCTTTTTCCACTTATATTATAAATTTGATCTTCATTCAGATTCATATTTCTTTATACTTCCAGAACTATTCAATAAATCTAGCAATCTCTCCAAAAAAGTTGCTCACTTTTTTCTAGTCAAAAGAAAAAAGAATCTTAGAAACTTAAGCAATATGATTAGGGAGCTCAAAAGATTTTTCACTATTCCCTTTAAAATTTCTTCCACCTATTTCAATTTTCCATCTTCAAAAACTACTCTCTCTTTCTCTTATAACAAACTAGAGCTTGAATTTATTTACTTCTTTTCATTAGACATATTTGTCCATAGTATTAAAGAAGTCATTAAAAATCTTAAAACCAAATACTTTTTTAATCAACTTCTTTCCAACTTTTTCAAATGCAAAAACCTTCTTCCAACATTTCTATCAGTTATTAAAGAATACAAACTCAAACTAGAAATTCAAATTCCTATTACAAATTCTCATAATATATAATTCCTAATTAAAAACTTTAGAGAGGATTACAGGTTCTCTTTATCACTTGGACCACATTGGATCGATTCATAAACATCTCAGATTAACAAGTTCAAACTTTTATCAAAATTGAAGAATGTTAATTCAAGCCTAAAAATCAACTACCTATTATACTGTGACCTTGACTTCAAAAAAAAAGTCTGAATTCTTTATAACTATTATAAATTTCAAAGAATCCCAGAAAATTGATTTACCAATTCAAATATTATCTTACTAGAGAGTCCTAAAGAAATCAATAAAATTTTAAAAGACAAAAGCTTAATGTCTTTTAAGTTTTCCTTGATTAACAATGACTTCCTTCCAACTTTTATTTATCAATTATATCAAACATTCCACTTTTTCAAACTTTTTTATCAAAGAAATACTTCCTGAACCAGAGTTTGATCTTATCTCCTTTTTAGGTTAACTTATTTATAAATACAACTATTATTAATCCTGAAACAGTTATTCTCGATATCACTTCATCACTACACACCAATCTCCAAATCCAAATAACATTACTTAACACTTCTGATTACAATAGTTTTGATAATATTCAAAACCTTATCACTATTATTACTATCAATATTAAAGGTTTCAATGATTCAATCAAACTTAAAGCACTAATCAATACCACAAACAACAGATCAATTCTCTTATGCACTATTATCGGTACACAGCAAGTCTGTCGCTGATCCGGACTAGGTTATTGTGTAATGATAGGTATATAGGGGCTTGTGTCGCTTGCTAACCAGAGACACTTGTTAATAAACTCTCTTCTCTTTTATTACCAGTCTAATTCTCTACCACAATCCTTTATGGACTTCTAGGATTCCTATTGTAGTTAATATCCAATTAAGGTAAGTTTATTAATTATACTTGTGCAAATACAATGGGTAAAAGTTTATACAATACGGATATTAACTTTTTATTTTAGTTAGCTAATCCACTTATATTTATACCCATTGCGACGTGTCTGCTGATATACTGTTGCATCCTGCAAATCCCCGATTAGACTATTTAGGCTTCTTGATGCAGGGCCTGATGGATCGCACCATGTCACGTGACTATCAGCGATCCTAATGACCCATACATTTTTTCATGTTAACAGCACAGAAACAAACTCAAAAAAGAAGACTTTCATTTAACCAACATTAATGGAAGAACAATAATATATGACAAATCCAGCATATCAAAAATGACACTATGATAGTTATTGGCAAAGACCTATCACCACATATATTTAAAATATGTGATGTGTTTAAGTTTTGCTCTTCTATTATCCTAAAATTCAAAGGAAAGATAAATATTTTTTTTTTTTTTTTTTTTTTTGTAGGTAAACATCATTTCTTTATTTGGTTTGTATATGTCAAGGTATACATCGTG
>CAJVPV010002918.1:0-12121 GCA_910591835.1 Acaulospora morrowiae | reverse complement strand
ATCCTCAAAAATAATTGCATCATGACTCAATTATTTATATGTTTTAATAGTGACTCAATTAATTGTATCAAATAATTATGTTAATTATGTCAAATAATTGCATCAAGGATCTATGAATTTCAGCAACATGTATAGTCCCAAGTATTCTAGTTGCAACAAGTACTAGATTAGGTAAGTTAATTAGTTTTACTCTTTTTGATAACAACTATTATATGTTCTAATTAAGAAGGTTTTAATTTAAAAAATGGTTTTTCTTATTTGCATAGCCTCTCTCTATTTATATTGTTGTTACTACTAGAAAAACAATTAAAAGAAAATAGACTATTGATAGACTATTTTTACAAGGGAAGTTATGAAAAGTCTATTCTAAATTCTAATTATTGCATTATTTCTTATGCAACTTCACTAATTGTTCCCAATTTTCAGGGTACGCAACGCACCAGATCATGTACCATGGCTATGCCCTATGCAATTTCCTTACCAACAATATAAAATATATATAAAAAAGAGTAAAAAAATTAAATTATTTTAAAAAATATTAATATATTAATTAAAATAGTATTAAGTAAAGTTATTTATAAGATATTTAACTATATATTTATAAATTTTTATAAATTTTTAATAATTATTTATTAAGTTATAACAAAAAATATAAGTGTTATTTTTTTTGTAACATACTGTATATCTTATATTATATAATTAAATAAAAAAATTATTATTATTTATAAAAATAAATTAAAAAAATAAAGCTATATAGCTTCTTTCTAATTTAATAAAGTTTTTCTTTATTAATAATAAACAATATTATATTAAAGCCAATTAATTAAAATTATTCTATTTCTTATAGCTTGTTATTTTTTTAAAAAACTTATATATTTAGATATTATTAGTAGAGTTTTTAATAATACTACTTTAATACTAGTTTGATATCAGTTTGATATTTAAATTTACTATAAAAACATATGAGTAGGTCACAACTTATATATTAAATTCACTATAGATCAGTACTATTTTGATACCAGTTTGGTACTTTTTAGAATTCTAATTATTGGTATATTTAACTAAAAAATTAAAGATATTAAATTTACTTAATAATATATTTATAATATATTTTTTATTTCTTTATACTAATTTTTCTAATATTGTTTTAGCTTAATTCTTTTTATTTTTATTTTATTTTCTATTATTGTTCTTTTTCAATATTTTTATAATACTGTTTTTTTTTCTTATGTTACAATTTGTTATGTCTGTTTAATTAAATATTATATGTTAAAAACCTGATACTCTAAATGATACTATTAATTGTTACTTATATCTTATTAAATATTATATGTTAAAAACCTGATACTCTAAATGATACTATTAATTGTTACTTATATCTTATTATACTTAATTTTGACTAATTTTTTTATATATTATTTTTACTATTATTTCTTATATATTTATATTATAATATTAATATTTAAAAAAATATTTGTTATTAAAACTTTCTTCTGATCATGTCTGTTTTGTTAAAAATTTTGTCTTTTATGATAATTTTAAGCAAGAAAAAATGTTTTATACTCTTTATTGCAAGTGAGCTCCAGCTTAAGAACTTAAGAATCTTTAAGACAACTGGTGCAGTGGGATGGGACCTCTGGTCAAAGTCTATTCAAGTTTGGGAGTCTTGCTTATCCTTTGGTTGCATGAGAAAAGGCCCGTGGTGGTTCTCTTTTTTTTTATTCTTTTGCACACATCCTTACTCTTATTATATCATAAAAACTATCTATATCAATATCACCTTACTCACTAAACAAAATACTTTTCAAAGAACATACTTAAACAAAGTTGTAGGATCTAATATTTATTTTAAGTCAACCTTCATACACAACTTTACAGTAGCAATATTTGCTGTGCCACTTCAAAATTCTTAAAAAATTCTACTCAAAAAACTGAAATCAGCTTACTCCCTACAGATGATTATCGCTCTTCAATTATCCAATCAGATTTCATCAAAACAACAAAGCAAAAACTGAACCTGTTTAAATCGGTTTTTCAGTACAACAATAATAATAACAACAACAATAACTCCAAACAATGTCAACTATACCATAATTTTTTTGTTACCAAAGCATATGCAAATAATAAGGAAACTTAATAGACTCTGGTTCTTACAATCGAGCAAGGGGTTTTTTTGGCTACACCAACTTTACTATCAAAAATTTTATTATTTATTTGATTTAGTTTAAGCTCTAGTTATTCTATCATTGTATATATTTTTATTTTTCTTATATTCAAAAAATCAAAAGATATAAAAAGACTTCATCAAATTTTCTGAGTAGATAGGCATAACCGCTATTCAGGTACAGCTAGTATATAGTATTGTTTTAAATTTCTTTTTCAATATTAATTAGATGTGTATGCATAAGCAAGCTAGCATTTAACTTGCTACTTTATATATGTAAAAGATGTTGTTTCTTTCATGATGTATATTTTGTTATACGGGAAAAACCTCTCCCAAAAAAAAAGAAATATTTGTTATTTTCAATTTGAATATAATAAAAACAAATTATTGTTTTATATACTTATAATTTTCTTATAAAGAGTTTAAATATAGTTAATAATTTTTAATTTTATGATTTCATTATAAAAGTTTTAATAATATTATTTTATATATTTGATTATTATTTCTATTATTTTAATAAAATATATATTTGCAAAAGATTGTTACTATGTTAATTCTTTTTATTAGTTTTGAATTAGATATTTGTTATTTCTTTTTGGTTAATTTTATTTTTGTATATATCTATATTGTTCTAGTATCTTGACTGTATTGTATATTTTTGTTTAAATTTTTATATTCTATTTATACTTAAATGGTTAATTTTTTTAAAAATAACAAAAATATTATATATGATTTTTTGATTCCTATTTTTTAAACAATATATATACAATATAAATTCTAAGAGTATAACTATATAGTTAGAAAATTTTTTATCTATCTTTAAAAAGAATTACATAAATAAAATTATATGTGTTATTTACTTAATCAGTTGTATTAACACAATATTTTATATTGTTTGGATTTAAATTTTTTTTTACTATCTTGTTTACTAGTTTGTAAGAATAATTATTTACTTGGCTTGTTTTGTTTGTTTTGATTTATATAATAATAAAACTTATTTTTTTTAAAAAAAATGAGAATAAGTATAAAATATGAGACTTTATTTATTAAATGATAGTACTGTTATTATATTAGTTAATAAAACTTGTTTTTTTCAAGATTAAATATAAATTATATATAAGATAGTATTTGTTAATTTTCTTTAATTTTATTAATATTATTAATTAGAATAATTGAGTTTGTTTTTATTATTATTATTTTGTTATTATTCAGAAATGATGTTTATTATTACTAGGGCTCCGAAAAAATATCAAACTGGTATCGAAATAGTACTGATCTATAGTAAATTTAATATATGGGTTGTGACCTACTCATATGTTTTTATAGTAAATTTAAGTATCGAACTGGTATCAAAGTGATATCATTAGAAGCCCTAATTATTATTATTAAGATCTTTATTCTATATATTAAGATTCGACTATTTATTTTTTTATTATTTATTTTTTTTTGCAAATAGGTATAAAATGTAAGACTTTATTTACTAAGTGATAGTACTGTCATTATATTAAGTATCCATTAAAGTTAATACTAACCTATTGCTTTTTTATTCTAACATATTGATTGATAGATCTATATGCTAGGTGAAAAGCATCAAAAAGATAAAAATTCTACCTCTAGTTTTAAACTATCTGATCTTCCAGTTTTTGTAAAGATCTAATTGTGATTTAATATATTAATTATCATTAGGTTTTTTTTTACATTTCTACTATCTGCTCATGCAATTAATGATATAAATAGACTTATTACTTTATGCTTTCTAGTAAATGCTCCAAGAGTTGTTTCTATGGTTAGCATATACTACTAAAGATTTGATTATTATTTTTTTTAAGAGTTAAAGTGCAATATACATGAGGATTTTATTATAGATTGAAGATTACAAATAATCATTACATAAACAGTCTAATTTAACTGATGTACTGCCCTTATTCTAATCCAAGTACCAACTTAACACTATAAAGGTGGATTTATACTCGAGCATGAACTATAAAGGACTTTTGTTTTTTGTTTTTTGTCTATTTAACTATCATTAGGGTCTCCTATCACTTTACTCCACAACACATATGCCAGATATTGCGAAACTTACTACTTTACACTTTTTAGTAAATGTCCCAAGAGTTGTTCCTATAATTGGCACAGACTACCAAATCTGGAAATCATCAGGTCTAGTAGGACGTGACTCCTAAACCTTTTAGCAAATACTTCATAGACTCTTAGTTGGTTAAGGCTACCAAAGATTTGATTATTTATATATATTAAATTTATATTGTATATATGATTTGAGTTATATATTATTTTAATACTTGTATTTCTAAAATCAATAATTAAATTTGGTTTATCAATATACAGTATATATAGATATTATTTTATTTATTAATTTTATTTTAAATTCAGATAGCTTTATAAATATATTTTTTAATACTATTAAGATATTATTTAAGTATTATAGAGTTTTTAATAGTATTAAAATTTTTACAGCTTTTAAATTTTTATTTGATTTTTTTGCCTATCTAACAATATCTTATTATAATATATATAAACGATATTAGGATATATTGTTTGGATTATTAGTTGTTTTTATTGTTTTTGTAATTAGTATTCTATAAATATTATATTATTTGATTCTTATATAATATATTTATTTTTATATATTAATAATATTAACTATTAAATATCTTATATATTGATTAATAAGAGATTAATTTGTTGTTTTATAGTAGTATAACTTTATAATTTTATGATTACTAAAAATTCCAATGATTTAATTCAATTTAATTTTTGATTCTAGGTTTATATTAAATTTAATATGTGAATTATAACCTACTATTATTTTTAATAATATTTTAAATCTTATACAAGTTTATGCAAATATGTTTAATTCCAATTTTTGAAACTATATATATAACAAATTATTAATTATAAATAAATAATTTGATCAATATAATATTTAAAGATTATTTAATAATATTAAATTTGTATTTTTAATTTGAAAAAAAATAAATCAAAATAAAAGTATAATATATATTTTGTTAATTTAAGTATATTTTTTGTTTATTAAAAAAATATTAAAAAATATATATATAAGATTTTAATAAAAAATAAATATTTTAAAATTCTTAATATTTTTTTATAACAATGTTTTAATTTATAATATTTTTATAAAATATTTAATAAACATAAAGCATATGTTATATAATAAATAAAAATTTTATTAAAATATAAATAAATATACAGTATATACTGTGTATATAAATTTTAAGAAATAATTACTAAATTAAAAAAATCACATTGCAAAATTTATTATAATTTTATTATTATATATATATATATTTGATAAAATATTTTTTTAAATAAATATACAGCATATGTTTGTATAAAATAATTAATTTAAATAAATTATTGTATTCCCAATAAGAATATATAAAAAAACATATATTGTAAATACAGGTGATATAATAATGTTTACATAATAAGATAACAACAACATTGGCAAACAACACATTTTTCAAAACCCGAAATGGTTGTTTATACAGTATAGGGGTTTTATCTGTTCTAAATTTAACTATCTCGAACATCCAAAAAGGATACAATTACAAATATCTCGAAATGTTTTTACGTTGGCGCCTGTTCAGTATCATAGATAGTAGGTCTATAAAGTGGATATTTATGGAATTTTCATATGCCCCAACAGTCATGAGTTTTTTTTATGGTACGCCAAATGCACTGTCAGCATATACGTATTTTATCATTCAAAATACGCAATACGTAGTACGAAACTCATAACACGTGATATTTTAATCGCGTGACGGACAACGTGATTTTTGCACATCTCAAAAAGCAAGCTGATCGCGTCAAAGGTGTGAGGATTTCAGGTTGCTATATTGTGATTGCTGAATGTCCCTTTTATAAGAGCAAGATACTTACACTTAACGCTTATAACAATGATATGTGTGTGTTTTTCACGATTTTGAAAGAGAAAGAAAATGTTCTGGTCAGAATCTCATGCAAGAAACATTGGATTTCGCAAAGTAAGGAGCACAATGTAATGCATCATTTTATCATATCCAATGCGCGCGCTTTTCCGTAGGAAGGTTCAGTTATCTGCACAGTTTTTATCAGGCATGTGGCGTCAAAATGAAGTGGATGTTATTTGGCTCTTTTTTCAATAAATCGCAAAAGGATATAGTTAGCATGCAAAAAAAAAAAAAAAAAAAAAAAATATATCTTTCTATTGCATAGATCAACAAAAGTAGACTAATTAGTAGGTTTATATGACTTTTCACGTTGTGCTTGAAAACTGTCAAATTATACTTGGCAAGATATGGACACAAAGAAAACAAATTCTGCAATCGCATTCTGACAAAATTTCTTATCTTGGTGAGACGAGACACAGATATGTAATGCATTAATATAACGGCAACTTCAATAACGGCAAAGTGACACTTTTTTTTTATGCATTGCATATTCACTAATAAGTTTTATATTTATTGAAATCTATTGTATATTATATACATACAGTATATGAGTATTGATAATGACAACAATATAATGTAATAGTAAACAAATCTTTATATACAGTATATACAGTAATAAATACAGTAGAACAATGAAAATTAAATAATTTAAGGAGTCACTGAACATCGGTTTCGGGCGCGAAACAAAATTAAATCCAGGTTTAACATTTGATTCATACCGTAAAGTTTCTAGAACATGCAATAATAACCTTCCTTTTTCATAATCATCATTACTTTCTAATACGAGCGTCGAATACGCAATTATTTGCAAGCCAAATTCTCAAAAGCAAAATGCAACTCAGGTTCTATTACAAAAATGTATTCGAGTACTGACATGAGAAAGTCAATATATTCACGCTCTATTCCAAAAATGAAATAAATATTCGCGACCAAGCGAATCCACGGTGCACAAAAAAATTTTCCGCATCGCCCGTTTACCTATCGAATCTTCACAATATGGCAATCGCGTCTTAATAAACGAGAAAATCTTGTTGAACTTAACTATTTAAAGAATCGAGTTCTAATAGAATAGCAGGAATTCGGTTTTCACCATTACATAATGTTTTTTTTTCTTTTGATAAAGAAAACAAAACCTGTTCGTGTAACAAATCTGCACCTGTCAAAGTGCTGCATACAGATTTGTGCATTTCCATGCATTTTATCAGCATGCGTGAAAAAAAAATCATTACCTTTTACTAAAGACGCATTATTACCATGTTCGCATTAAGGGATTAAAAAACAAGACTAGCCCTTCACCACATGCATTAAAAAAAAAGTATGCACCTTATTGAGCGAACGAATCTCGAAAAAGTTTTCTCCACATGTAGTTATCATCTGAAATTGATATATAAATGTACTAAAAAAGAATATTAGGCAAATGTCAAACTTCCTCAATATACGCTTGTCATGTCCGAACGTTCACATCTATCTAATACCGCAAGGACCCTTATCAATAACCTTAACCGAAACAATATATTCCCTCCACCTAATAACCGTTCATACCACTTGCTGTCACGAAGATTGAACGGACGAACAATCCGGAGAAAACCTCATAAGGGCTATGATATATTTAGCCATAATGTATACCATGAGGCACGTCGCATAAGGATTACGGACATGAGAGTAATAAAATGGGTCGCTTATGAGCTATGGAAGAGTGCCACGAGTAATGATCGTGAGCTCTACATGCGACTCGCTGACCATATAAATCGGCAATGATCTTAGAATAAGAGATCATTCCCATCATTCCTTTTTATTTCGTATGAAAAAACATGCAGTGCATGACAAAACATTTCTCCTAAGCTCGTTTTTTTTTTTCTTATAGATCCGATTTCGAATAAGTAAAAATTTTCTCTCCCGTTCGGTTTATAGAATTAAGTTGTTGGGAAACATCCATGTTCGATCGATAATTCGTAATTCTCTTTTTTTTCGGGTTTTTTTTTTATCGTTGTTTTCTTTTTTTTTATTTTCGCATATCTTTTTTTCGTACGCTTTCCCTCATCTAATGAATATTTCGTGAACGCTATTATTTAATCCGAATATCGAATAACGGAGATGATCGTTATTATAGCATCTATTAAGAAACAGGGGTGCATATTAAAAATCAAATGACATAAAATTTACGAATATAATAAATTCTAAGCATACAGTTAAACAAAACTGGTTAAACTTAAAACTAGGTTTAAAACTAGTATATTTAAATAATCATATTTATAAACTGTAACCTTCAAAAGATGCATGCACGATTGTTCGATCGAAAGTATGCCAATCTAGAGTATGTACGAAATATCATGTCAGCCCAAGTAATGATACATTTACGTTACATATACTCTCTTTTGACTGCTTAAAGACGCACAAAAACATAAAGAATAAGAATTGTTACGCAATTCCGATTAGAAATATTATTTCACGTGATCATGGTAAAATCTCCGAGAACAGTTTTTTGAAAAAAAATTTTCACAATATCCCTTCCTAAGCGACCAAATGTTCGGGGATAACGCTTCGGTGAAACTCTATGCGGTAAGCCATATAAGGAGACTTTTTAATTGTATAACAATGTGTCAAAAATTTCATAATGTATGTACACGACATTGTTATTATACATGTGAAAATTATGTACGTACTCACAATGTCAAATGACACTAATAAAGTCGCAAGAGGTTGTTTATAACCAAGTTTGGACTGTAAATTACGCACGGCATTTCATTTTTCTCAAGTCATGTTATAATCACACGCCCGTCTAAAGTATATCGGGCATTCGCCTACACCAAAAAATAAATTCTGACACTGTAATGCGCCCGCGAACGTTAATCGGATTTTTTAATTAAGTTGTCATTTTCTTGTGTAATTTACTATGGCTTTTCAATTCGAATTGCATATAACCTAAAAAAAAAGCAGTTTGTTAAATTATATTAAAAAATTTATCCCTTGCATATCGATCATCCTTATCGTTAAACCAAGTTTCAAATGAAATGCGTCGCATACCAATGAGCCGATAAGATGTTGCAAATGTAAATTTCAAATAATCTAATCTACCATCGACATAATGTATATAATGTATGCATGTACACCCATCTGCCAAAATTATCCGATCATCGCGATCTAATAAGTTTTAAAGCTGATCTTATTTTTTTATTATCAAAAGATTTATTTCTGTCAATTTATTCACAAAAACGTGAATTTATATTTACTGTATATTATTGTACAGTATATTATCGATATTTCATTAGATGACCATTGTTATTTCATTTTGCATCGATTCCTTTAGATAATCTTTTATTAAATTTTTTCAAAATCCCAATTCACTTTTTTCTTGAAACAATTATGAAACATCCCGTGTAAATAAAAAAAAACTCCCCATTTTTTATTCAATTTTCGTTTAATTATCGTATAATTAGAGTGTTGTTGTTTTGGATATTGTTTTTTAACCTATGAATAAAGGACAAATGATTATTTCTTAAAACAATAATATAAGTAAGGATTTAATTGATATTATATGAAAAATAATAACATTCAGCATATACCGTATATACAGTATATTTTATTAAAATTAAATGTTTTATTTCACATTTTTTATGTAAATTTATTAAATTAAGATTCGTGATTAATCATAATTGTAAAATAAAATAAATAAATAAATCAACAGAAGTTTATTTTAAATCATGTTTTATGATACTTTACAATTAATTTTTATTGTTTTTTTTTTTAATTAAATATCAAATATATTGTATATATACAGTATATAAATTAGTGGCTTTATATAGAAAAATAATGCTTAACAGATCACAATATTAAATATTATTATTAAATTAGTTCAATGGTTTTTACCTGAAATTGAACTTGGTATCTTTTAATAAAGATCTTTAAAGGCTTAATTTTATCAATATTACGTATTATTATTATTTTATCTATTTATATATTATTAAGTTAATTGTTTTTTTTCTTTTATTTTTTACTATATTAATACTTTTTAAAACTTAATTGTCTTCTTTTTTTTCTTCTTATAATTTGAATTTACTATTTGATTTAAAAACTTTTCTTGATATTTTTGGAAAAAGAATCTATTGTTTTTTTTCTTTTATTATATAATTTTTTATACTTATGAATTCTTTCATATCTTATATTTTATAATATTTATTTCAGAATTTTTGATACTATTTTTTATAAATATTGATCAATTAAAAAATATTAATCCATTTTTTCTTATTTAAAGTTCTATATTAATATTGATAATTCTTTTGTTGAAAATAAAATTTTTTTCATTTTTTTTATTATTTCATTAATTAATAATACAATTTATTTCATCCTTATAATATGCTTTGAGATTTAAAATATATAAAACTTATTAAATAATCTAATAGTTCTTTATATTTTTGAGTGGGTTTTGAATATTATGTTTAATTGGATTATTTATAGTTAATAATTTGTTATATATATATTTGATATACATGTAAAATATATTATTTTATATTTGTTTAAATAAATAGTTGGTAATCTTTTATTATTATAATAATATCAAAAATCTTTTTAATTAATTATATTATGGTTTTTTGATTTTTTTTCTTTTTTGTTGAATTTTATTAAAAGATATTTATTGTATAATATTTATTTTTTATATAATCTTTAATAAATGATTTTATTAAAATATTAATTAAAACATTGTTTTATTTCAATATTATAATTAAAATTATTAATTACAATATTTTTTATCTAATTTCTAATTCTTCTTTTATTATTTTAATTGATTAATTAATTTAATTATTTAATATATTTTTATTATAAACTTTAATTTTAATATGTTGCAACTATAGCTATTCTTTAAAAATTGTATTTTATAAATAAAATTTATTTAATTGTCTAAATATATTAATATATTGATATTATTAATTTTGATTTTTAAGCTGATATTAATAATATTATTAGAAAATTGTTATTAGTTTAAGTCTTGTAAATAATAAATAATTGTTAATTTTTAGTTAAAATATTTTTTTTAATTTATTCTTTTTGTTTAAAATTATATTACTTTTATTTTTATAAATTAATTATAAGCTTTTCTATTGTTTTGTTTATATAAAATTAATAAGTACCTTTATAATTACTATTTTTATTGAGTTTATATTTTAAATATAGTTTTATATAATAATCTTTTAATGCAATATTATTTTAAATAATTTGTATTTTATAATTATCTATTCTTATATATTATAATTTTAATAAGATTATAATATCATTTAAAAAATTTTTGATTTGGCTTTAATTTGATTTTCTAATATATAGGCTTCTATTAATATCAATAGCTTTTTATTTTTTTTATATTTAACAATCTTGTTTATTTAATTAAAAAAAACAAAAGAATTTTTATTAATATATTTTTGGATTGTTTTAATTTTGTAAATTTAATTATATCTGAATTTGTATTTGCATTAATATAAAAGTATTTTGTTCTTAAATTGTTTGATTATTATATATTTTTATTTCTAAACTAGAAAAGTTTTTGTTTTATACTATTGTTAATATTTACTTGTTAATTTCATCTTTTCTAATCTATAAGTTTGTTTAATATAAAAATATTTGGTTTTGTAATATTCAGTTAAAAACTTGTTTTATAATATCAAATTCATTTGCTAATATTTATTTGATAATTTAATATTAACTTGATATTGGCTTTTACTTATGATTATTTGAAAATTATATAATTATAATATTATTTATTATAATAATAAACTTATTATAAAAGTTATTATTATTTATTTAAATTCATATTTTTTTATTTTTTTTTTTTGAGTAGGTAAACACCATTTCTTTATTTATTCGTATATTATAAGATATACATTTGGAAAGAAACAACATCTTTTATGTGCGATTAGCAATAAGTTTAATGCTAGCCTGCCTACAGTAATCATTTAACTTCTACTAGAAAAGACATTTTAAAACTAGTATACTAATC
>CAJVPV010002917.1:0-12121 GCA_910591835.1 Acaulospora morrowiae | reverse complement strand
ATTAATATTTATTAAATAACAATGCAATTTTTAATTTTTTAAAAAATTTTTCCAAAAAATTTTGGGTACCACTGTATCAATAAAGTTTTGCATCTAATGCCTTTTTTATAATTAAAAAAAATATTTATTTTAAACTTAATAAAATTTTTTTTCTTTTTAAATTCTTTAAAAAAAATTTAAATAAATTTTGCTTTTTTTTTTTTTTTATCTCATTATTATCAGTGGAATTAAAATTTGTTATATAGATTTTTTATTTATAAGAACAAAAAAACAAAACAAAATATGAAAATAAAATTGTAATACATAATTAGATTACATAACAAAAAAAAAACAAAAATTTTAAAAAATAATTATAATCCAATTTGATTATATAATAAAATTAATTTTCAGAATTTATAATATTGCTAATTAAATCAGTAAGATTATAATTCTTTAATTTTTTATTTTCATTATTTTTTTCAATTTTTTCAAAATTTTCTACAATAATAATAGGTTCTAATTAATAACTGATTTTTAAATTTATAAATTTATCAATATTAATAATATAATAATAATTATTATTATTATAAGAAATAGGTTTATTTTCTAAATTTTTATTAATATTTTTATTATCTTTTTTCTTCTTTTTAAAATTAAAAAAACCTTTACATCTTCATGCTTTCAAAAAGAAAAAAAAAATATTCTAAAAGCCTATTTCAAAAAACTGAAAAAAAATAAAAATAACAATTTTTAAAAAATACTTTGCCTATCCATCCATTTATTGTTACAATTAGATTATGACTTTTTTTGTATAACTTTGATTCACTTGATAGGAACCTGAACATCTTCACCATTCACTTCAACAATCGCAGTTTGATTATTGGATGTGAGTGATTTAAACATATCTTGTTAAAAAAAGGTCAGTTGTAGCTTTCTTTTTCTAGTTTGCTAATTCATATTGTGATCTGATACAATAGCAATTGTGGTACCAGCTTCAATTGTATTATTAGTTATTTTTTTCCTATGCACACTACCTTTCTAATATATTCTTGTATGATATTTCTCAAGTGATGTGTTTATGGATTGCCAAAGTTTCAATGTTTGTGAAATATATTCTTCTATCACTTTAGATTCAGCATTCTGAATGGTAGTTTTAGGAGCAATAGCTTGGATAGTATTCATAGTTTCAAAAGTAGTAACTTGGATAGCATTAATAGTTTCGGAAGCAGTATCTTGGATAGTATTGGTGGTTTCATGGATAGCAATTTGACTAATAAATTTGGAGGCAGCAGCTTGGGCAATAGTAATTTCACAGATAGCAGATTTGGAAATAACAGCTTGAATGGTGGTGATGGTTTTACAGAAAGCAGTTATATTGATAGTAATGATTTCATTAGTAGTGGTATTGATGGTAGTAGTTTTAGTAATAGTAGCTTTTGAAATAGTTTCTATAATAACATTCTTAGAAATATCTATTACAAAAAGAAATGTTTGATTAAATTATTTGTTTGTTAACTCCTTCATATTTATTTGAATATTAACAAACCATTTATGTTAGGAGTATCATAAACACAATGCATTTTCCATTCAAAAAGTGCTTCATATGATATACAACCATGTGCTGTGTGAACTGTTGAGTTATACGATATTACAAATATATTGATTATATTGATTTGGTTTTTTTTTTGTAGTTGGTTATCTTGATCTTAAAGTAACTTTGTAAAACCACAACCTATTGTTTGATTAAGTCATTTGATTTGTTCTTGTGATTGTGAATGTCGAAGCCTACCATGCCTAATTGTAATATTTAGAGTTCTACAAATCTGTGTGATTATATTTGTAACAAATTCCTTACCATTAACACTTTAAAGAATTTTAGGAGGACCAAGAATTTTGAAAATATCTTTAAGAAGATATGTCGCAACTGTTTTTGCTTCCTTGTTTTTCATTGGAACTGCTACAAGAAATTTAGAAAATATACAAACATATGTAAGCAACCATGAAAAACCATTGTTCTTCTTAGTGAAATCTTGGAAATTAACTAAATCAATTTGAATATGTTGTCAAGGACCCGATAATACTATAGATACTATATCAATTTTTTCTTTGATAAATGTATTTATAGTACAGGCAATACATTTGTTTATATATGCCTTACTTCTTCTTGTATAATTCCAATATGTTTTTCTGAAATTGCAAAATAAGTTTTATAATATTTACAATGGTTTGCTTGATCATAAAAGTGTTTTAATAATATAGTACATATGACTATATTATATTTAGGAATTATATAACATTTTTCTAATTTTACTATACCATCCTTTATAACTGGTTTAGTATAAAGAATTTCATTTTTATCAACTTCAAAATTTTTACAACGACAAATAAAATTGGATTTTATAATAAAGTTTTTTTTAATATTATTTGAAATAATTTTAATTGACTATCATTTGATATTCTTCTATTGTTTTAGGAATTTTAGGAATTGCTGGCATATCAAAATAAATAAACAAATTGAAAATTATTGAGTATTAAATAATTTAATATAGATATACTGTAAGTCACGTTAATTTCTGTATTATCTGATTTTATGTTTATTCGTGATATTAAATAAACTATAAAATCTATATTAAAAAAAATTATATTTCCAAGAGAACCTCTGGCCAAACTCATTGTTCTGTTTCTCCAGTTCTTTGCTACTTGTAAGTATAATTTTTGTTAACATGAATAATAAAGTGCATATAATTTGGTTTGTTATTGTAGTAATTGTTGTTGTTATATTGATATAATTTGATAGTTGATAAGATAATTAATTTATAAGTTGGTGATATAATTTTGTTTTGATTGTAGTTACCAAAACTAGTTTTTTTTATATTAATCATTGTATAGTGTTTTGGTTATATGAATTTGTTTTGATATTTGATAGTATTTGATTGGTTAAATTTGAAATGGTGATTAGTTGACAAGAATAAACTAATTATAGTTTTTTGATAAGAAATTTTTTGAATAAAAATTTTTGGATTTTTGTGATATAACATGTTATACTGAATAATGATAAAGAGTAGGTATTGTATATACTGCTGGCACTTCAAGTCAACAATATAAATAATATTAGTATAAGATTTGATTTTTTGAGATAAAAAGCAGCTTTTTAAGAACAGAAAATAATTATATAATAAAAATTGTTTTTTAATAAGAAGTATAAATGGGAAGAACTCCAAGAAAAATTTGTAAAAAAGTAACTATTATGGGCCTTTTTTATGCAATTCAAGATAAAAGCAAGGCCTATAAACTTGCTTTTTTCAGGCCAGAGATTTCATCCCAATGCATCAATATACTTTCCTAAATTCCTTGAGATTTCTATAGTGAAGGTAAAAGAAGTATAAAAAACTTTTGAGTATTAAAAGGCAAATATAAAAAAACTGTTTCTTTAATTTTGAAAAAAATTACTATAAAAGGAAATTTTTAAGAAAAATATTATGTATGGGAAAGAGTTTTTTGCAAAGAATAATAAAGTAATAATATTTATTTACTCTAAAAAAAAATTAACATATAAATAGTTTAATATTAAATAAAAATATTTTAAAGTTTATTAATTAATATTTTAATATATTTAAAAAAATTTTTATATAATTATATTCTTTATATGATTAATTTTTTTAAAAAAACAAAAAAATATTATATACAATTTTTTTTTTTTTTTTTAAAGTAGGTAAACATCATTTCTTTATTTTATTTGTATATAACAAAGTATACATCATAAAAGAAACAACATCTCTCATATGTTGATACAATGAGTTAAATGTTAGCTTGCCTACAGTAATCATATGACTAATATTGAAAAAAAAGTTTAAAACAATATATCTTGCCATGTGGCACTGAGTGGCTATAAATACCTACTTAGTATTAGGAGGAATGATATTTGGAAGAGATGAAATTAATTTTTGAATACATTTGTTATAGTTATAATTACATTGAATAAAAGAGTTAGTGACAATTGTCAATAGGTCTATGATGGTTTCGTTTTGGATATCATTGAAGTGCAAGTTTCTGTTAGAAGCAGTGTGATTTCTTTTTGATTTGGCTAAATTAGTGGTGTTCAGTAATTCGTTTGGTTTCCATTTGATACCTATAAGAGGCGAGGTATTGGCAGTGTTGCATCGTGGTTTCCAGATTAAGTTATACAGTTGGGTTAGGGATTCAGTTAATGCCTTGACCCAGTTAGTGGTATCTGTTATAGAGAATATTCTATCAGTGATGCCACATGACAGTTCCACGACTTGCCATATGTGAGAGATTGGTCTGGAGTTTTTGTCTAGATGAAAAATTTGGTTGATGTTGTTTATGATTTGACTGGCCTCTTCTGAGGCTTCAAGATATTTAAAGACATACTGGATGTCTTCAGTGTGGAGTTTATATCTTAGACAACACCTATTTGGATATTGATCAGAATGATGTTGATGAAGCATTTGATAGGTTGGGTGTGTTCCTGTGAGAAGTTTGATTCTAAACACTATTAGGTTGCTATAGCTGTTGTTGTGTACTCTTTTGATATTTTTATTGGACTGATTAATGATTTTTAAACCGTGTGGGGTATAATGCCATTTAAAAGTTTGGAGAACTGAGGTGCTTTCACAAATCATATAATTTTTAGTAATACTGAAGATTTTTTTGTACTATCTGATACTACTGCCTAGACATGTGTTGTTGATTAGAGAGCTCTCTGTGAAGTGTGATGGGTTGTTGCTCCATTGGATTGTCTTGTTTGTAGATGGTCTGGATTTAGGTTTGGTATATATGACTTCTATTGATTTCTGTTTCAGGACTTGGTTTATCTGCTGGATTAAGGGAGAAAAGTTAATTTTGACCATTCTTCTTGGATGAATTGTTACTGGTTGAAGGATTTTTTTGTTATTTCTGATTTCAATGGTATTGCACTGGGAGCTCCATTAAGTGATATTGAGTATCGCTAATAGAATATTGCCAGGAGCTAAGTAGGTATTAGAGAGTTCTATTTTGTACTCATTAATAATTAAATAGTTTTTATAAGATTGGATATGGTAGTGTTGGTAATGTCCCACTTCTTGAAGTGAAGCTCTAAGAGATGGGTTGTTGTTGATGTTGATTGATTGGTGAGTTTGTTTATTTCTGTATGGTGAGTTAATAGTTTCTTCAATAATGTTTAATAATTGATACTTGTTGATACTGAATGGATTGAGAAATATCCATAAAGTTGATGCTGTTGAGCTTGTGAACGTTATTCAGCAAAAGCCATATGATTTTGTACCAGCTGGGCATCTTGAACACCTGAGGAGGTTGTTAGTTGTATCTATTGTGAAATGCTTTCCTTTGAGCATTATTCCTTCTTGCACTAATGATCGTCTCTTGTAGATCTTAACTATTACGTTTGAGCCATGTATGAACCAAAATATTGCTCTGGGATTTGGTATTGGGCCATGTGATCCTATAAGATTTTCGCTATTTGCAAAGGTTTTGAACCAATTTGATTCTGGGCCAAGACAAATTATTCCTGTATGTGAGGCAAGTTGATGCCATGTAAGTTTGATGGTACTGCTAAATTTCAGTAGCTGATTAGTAAACTTCAGGTTGAGTGCGTTTGTTGTATTTATTGCTGTTTTTTTGGATTGGGGTTGTAGACCTGTGAATAGGAAGCAAATTGAGTTTTCTGCATTGTCCCAATGGAACATACATTCCATTGGACATATGTAAATCTTGAAATCTTTGGCTGTTCTTGTTGCATAAAGAATCCAATTATCTTGACTAAATTTCTCTAGGTTGTATATAGGGCAGAACCATATTGCCTTTTTCATTTGGATGGACTGAATGTTTTGTATAGTGTATTTCCTAACAGATGGAATGGCAAGTTTGGATATGAGGTTTTCTACCAATATGGTTTTTTGCCTTTCTTCTATTGCTGATAGGTTGAGACCACTTCGGCTGGTTAGTATTGTGTTGAAACATTTGAAAGAGATTCTGTAAGCTGACTTTATAAGCTTGTTAATTTTGGTTTGGAGCTGTTTAAGATTTGTTTAGTTGAGAAATGATGAGAGCAGGAAGTATTCAAGTTTTCCCATGATTACACAATCGTTAATTTGCTGCTTGATCTCTTCTTTTCAATTGCGTTTGGACAGCTCGTTAATAATTTGAGTTGATGTTTGGATGAAGGCTTTCCTGTTTGTCCTAAGAAATCTCCTGGGGGAAATTAGTGT
Organism: Acaulospora morrowiae; assembly: GCA_910591835.1. NCBI lineage: Eukaryota > Fungi > Glomeromycota > Glomeromycetes > Diversisporales > Acaulosporaceae > Acaulospora > Acaulospora morrowiae. The sequence continues at coordinate 5,912 of CAJVPV010002917.1, read as the reverse complement.
GCCAAGATATTTCACACTCTCGTAGGGTTTAAGGATTTGGATTTGGTGATTTTCAAATTTGATTGTTTCTTGGGTGCCACGTTTAATCTTGATGTTATTAATGATTTTGATTTTGTCCTTGTTACATGTAATACGATTGATTGCAAAAAACTGATCAGTTGTTTTAAGAAGGTTCTCCATCCCTTGCTTGGATTCAGCGATAAGTGCTAAATCATCCATATAGGCTAAGGTGTTGGAAGCATTATACCCTTGGACTGAACGGTGTTGAGCTAGTTTGGTAATGAGGGGATCATAAAAGATGACCCAGGTAATGGGTGACAGGATTTCACCTTGTTCTACTCCATTGTTGATAATAAATGATTCAGTGGGTCCGAAAGATATATTGAAAGAAATTTCTCTGTTGCTGAGAATGTTTATGAGAAGGTTGATAATTTGATTTGGACAGCGGATTCTTTCTAGGGACTTTTTAATTGGGTATGGGTACTGAGTCGAATGCCTTTGCTATGTCTGGTGAGGCGAACCAAAATTCTTTGTTTTTGACGTTAGCTACATGGAGAGCTGAGTTGATAATTGTTAATGGCTCCATGGTGCTCTGACCTGGGAGACCAGTACAGTTGTATTTAGATAGAATATTTTTTTCCCTAATTATTTTGGTTAATCTCTTATTGATTATGCCTGTGAATACTTTTCTTGTAGAGTCGACAAGAAAGATAGTTCTGATATTGTTTAGTTTATGACTCCAAATTAATTTCTTTGGGATGAGAGTGACAATAGTTTGTTTCCATTGTTCGGATATGTTGGCAGATTGTAGGATATCATTAAAGATGGATATCAAACAAAGAATTGTTTCTTTCCCATAAGTTTGATAATGTCATAACTGATCCCTGATATTCCTGAAGCTTTATGTCTGGGAAGATTGCAAATAGCTTCTTTGATAATGGAAGGTTCAAGAGGGGTTGTTAGCTCAATATAAACTTCTTGATTTACTGTCTTTAGTGAATAAATTTCTTCCCAATTTGGGTGATTGCTAAGGTCAAAGTTTCTTGGTCATAGGATATTTTTGAAATATTTATTAATTGTTTCTTGAATTAGATCTGGATCATTCTCTAGTTGGTCATCCAAGTTATATATCTTATAAAGGTCATTCTTGGGTTTAATTGTGCCAAGGGCTTTCTTGATATAGCTTTTTGGTTTGCTATAAAAGTTCTTCACCATGTTTTCTAAGTTTAAGCAGTATTCTTCGATCACTTCTTGTTGTGATTGAATTAGAGCTTCCTTAATTAGAAGTTTCTTTAGCTTCTAAAGGCCTTTGATTGATATATTGGAGTTGTGATTGGAGATCTCATAAAGAGATAAAAGTTCTTGATTGAGGAGGAATGGGGATGGATGGTTGTTTTTAAGTTGAATCATTGTCTTATTGATTTTTCTAGTTTGTTTTTTAAGTTTTCTCTTGGAATTAGTGCCGTGGTCTTTCTTGATGAAGTTGACTCTGGATTTCTTAATGTGTTTGTTGAGAGTGTTGATACAGATGTTATAAAAGTCATGCCAATTGGGTGATGGTAGAAGTGTGAGCCATGAGTCTAATTTCTTTGTGAATTCTAAGATGTTTTCCTTGGGAGTCTTTTCTAGATCGAACTTGAACTTTGGTTTAACCTTTTTGAATTCAAAATAGTCTATTTTTATTAATACTGCTCAATGGTCTGTTGGAATTGGGTCGATTTCCAGTATCTTATACCAAATTACCTTAGGATTAAGGTTTCTTGACACCCATATTTGGTCTATACAAGAAGTGCTGGTAGCTGTAAAGTGTATGAATACTTTGCTGTCATACTGTTGTCCTATATCTATATAGTTAGCAAGATGCTTATATACTAGTTGTTTGTGATGCAAGGTTTTGGCTCCAATGGAGGGGCTGTCTTTGAGGTATGAGTTGAAATCTCTGGCAATTAGATAATGAAGTTTGTTGCAAATAGCATGTTTGATTGCTTGATGAATTTGTCTAATGGCTGGGTCTCTTTCTTTTTTTTCATGTGGAAGATAGACCACAGTGAGAAGAATGTTGACTTTTCTTTTGAATTTCAAAACAATTGAGGAGCAGTATTCAGATACATCGCATATTTTGAATATGTGTGGTGATAGATTTTTGCCGATGAATATCATGGTGCCATTTTTTGAAGTGTTAAATTTGCCAAAGATAATGGCTCTTCCATTAATGTTGGTTAGGTGAAAGTCTTCTTTTTTGAGTTTTGTTTCGATACACAGAAGAATTGATCTGCTGTTTGTGATATTGATTAATGCTTTAAGTTTGGCTAGGTCATTAAGACCTCTAGTATTGATAGTAGTAATTGTGATGAGATTTTGGATGTTATTGGAATTGTTATAGTTGGATGAAATAAGTGTATGGGAATTAGTATGTGGGGATGAAGTAATAGTTGGAATAACTGTTTTAGAGTTATTATTGTTTATACTCATCATAGAATTAGACTAAGAAGGGGATGGGATCAAACTCTGATTCAGGGAGTTTAGAGAAGTAAAAGGTTTGATGTAGTTGATATATGTGAGTTGGAAGGGAGTCATTGTCAATCAAAGAAAACTTGATTGGCATTAGGCTTTTGTCTTTTAGAATTCTGTTAATTTCTTCATGGCTTTCTGGTAGGTTGATGTGAGGGTTGACAAACCAACTCTCTGGAATTCTCTAAAATTCATAATGGTTGTATAGACTTTTGATTTTTTCTTTAAAGTCTGGATCACTATATAATAAATGGTTGATATTCAGGCTTGAATCAATATTCTTCAGTTTTGATAAGAGTTTGGATTTGTTAGTCTGGGATATTTGTGGATTAACCCAGTGTAGTCCAAAAGGCAAGGAAAACTGGTAGTCGTCTCTGAGATTTTTAATTAAGAATTGTGTGTCATGATAATTTGTGATAGGAATTTGAATTTCTAGTTTGAGTTTATATCTGTTGATAATTGATGGAAATGTTGAAAGAAGACTTTTGCGCTTGAAAAAGTTAGAGGGAAGTTGTTCAAAGAAATATCTGGTTCTAAGGTTTTTAATAACTTCTTTGATATCGTAAATAGATGTGTCGAGTGGGAAGTGATGTGTGAACTCAGGTTCTAGTTTGTCATAAGAAGTAGAGAGGGGAATTTGTAGAGGTGGGAGATCAAAGTAAGTGGATGGAATTTTGGATGGGATTATAAAGAACCTCCTGAGTTCCCTGATTATGTCACCTAAATTTCTAAGGTTTTTTCTTTTTTTGATTGGAAAGAGATATGCCACTTCTTTAGAAAGATTATTCGGTTCATCGGGTAAATCAGGAAGTATTGAAAAGTATGAGTCTGGAAGGAAGTTAAATTTGTAGTAAGTGTGGAGAGAGTCTGCTACGTTCGCTGTGGTGCTTCTGTTCACAATTGAAATTTTGTATGGTACCTTGACTTTTATTTGTGACAGGATCAAGTCTGGAGAGAAAGGTAGTTCTGATAGATTGTCATTAAACATTTTCCTATTCTTTTGTAACAAGTCGTAATAGACTAGTTTGTTATTGTTATTGGGCCGACACAGAAAGTTGCATCCATATTTCATGATTTGTATTAAAAGGTGTGGATTGAGATCGAAGATATTGATATATCTTAAATAGGTAATAAAGAGACTAGCATTTAGGAGGAGTCTGATCTTGGATCTAACTTCTCTGTTAAGTTCTACTACTTTGTGTTTTGTTCAGTAAATTCTTTGGAATCTACTTTCGAGTTTTTCATATTCTTTCTAATGGCTGTCTTTGAGATCTGCTATCCTGCTGAAGTTAAAGAAGTTTCTATCTCTTGCTTCGAATTTGATAAAGATAGCCAAGTGGGGTTTTTGTCTAACTCTTTCTCTTGGACGTCTGTTGATCTCTAATAAAGTTTGATTAATTCATCTGGATCAGTTCTTATGGAAGAGAATCTTGAGGCCCAATGGATGATGTTGTGATTTTCCATGATAAGTTCGTTGGAAATATTGAGATTTTCTTCATTCTCATTTTCAGTATTAATTGTTATATCATATTCTTCAATTTCAGAGTCCTTCAATATTAGGTCCTTTTCATATGCCCATAGTCTCTTGGTGACTGCTTCTATTTTCTCTTTGTTATCACTTTTGTTTGTCAAGCTTAAGTATGCATTTCTTTGTCTATGCGTAGGAGTCTTAGCACGAATTGGTAAAGGAGGACGAGATTGAAAGAAGACTGGATTGGTGTATTGTTATAAGGTTATGGTTATAGAGGAGATGTCAGAATTGTTTGATGAAGGAACATTGGTTTTGCCCTTTTCCTTTTGATAAATGTATGAATTTAGAGTGTTGCCTATTTCTAAGTCTTCTGGAATAGGAAAATATAGATCAATAGATATTGAGTGATCATCTTTGTGGATATCTTGTACAGATGGTTGAGATTAATTAGCAGATATATTTGGTAAGTTTGACTGCAGAACTTCTGATTGGTAGCTGGTTTTTGATTGGTTGGGATCTGAGGTTATTTGAGGATTCTAATTGGCAATTGTCTTGTTTATTGGATTGTTTTGAGATTTTTCTCCTTCTTCAAGAAGCAAAACACTTCTTTCAGTATTTGAAGTTTGTAATGTAGATGGTAGCTGGTTGGTTTTCCCTAGTTGGTATGTTGTTGTAAGAGTAAATGTTTTTTTCTTTTTCAAGTTTTTGCTGATTTGAATCATATTCCAGGGGATATGCTTGGAGTAGTTCCATCCTTTTGCTAGAACTGCTTGAAGAACTTCATTTCTAAGTTGGTCATTTCTTGCAAAAATCTCTTAAAAAGAGTTATGAAAGTCTAAAAATTCGTCAAGCTGTTAAAGAGATTTGTTCACAATAATTGAGACTTGTGTTATGAGATTGCTTGGGTTTTCTGCAACTAAGAATTCAATCTGAAAGATTGAGAGGCTTGAAGAGTCTGGCCTAGTGACATTTGTAGTTGGGATAAGCCACTTGATAGGATAGTTGTTAAGTAAAGGAATTGTTGATGTTCTGGAAGGTTCTATAATTATGACTTCTTTATTTTTATTCTGGTAGATTATGGATACTTGGTGTCGGGTTCTGTCTATAAGAATAATATCTAGGAGAACATTCTTGTTGTTTGTGTTGGGTAGTATTACTGGTGGCCGGCTTTCTATATTTGAGGATGGGCCTGGATTCTGCTTAGCTATAATTATTGAAGTCACATATTACATGGTTGATGTTAAGTATTGTTGTTGTGGTGATTATGTTTGTTGTGTACATGTTTGATATATGAAGACTGTTGTTATCGTGTTGATATATTTGGTGTATTGCGCTAACAATGTGTTTATTTCTGGCATGTTTGTCTGGTTTGTTGTTTGTATAGTAGATGCATCTATGTTGTTAACGTGTTGTAATTTTGTTGGATGTGTTTTGATATATTTGACATGTTAAGTACACGTGTTATGATGTCGATCACTTGCTGGGGGTAAGCTGGATCTGGTTTTTCCTTAGGTTAGAAAAATTATTTGTGCGACTTGAGTTGTTGATAATATTGAGATTGTTATTGTTATTATTGTTGAGTCCTTTTTCTTGAATTTCCTTGGAAAGGTCTGGTGTCTCCTTGTTCTTGTCTGGTGTCTAGATTGCCTGATTTATTGGGTGAAATCTGGCTGGCCAAAATCCTTCTAGTGTCTAGGGAGGTGCAGAATCTTGTACACAACTGGCTGGAAGCTAAGAGGGTTAATGCTGATTTTTCTAGGAGCTTACTGTGAATTGTAAAACTTGTGTTTTTCCCTTTCCCTTAAAAGTTTGTTTCTTTGAAAAAAAAGAAATCAAGCAAAGTTGTTAGTAGCAAAGTTGCTCTGCAAGGTAAATTTACCTTCCTGGACAGTTGCTCTGTTCTTTTAGTTAAGGTTTCTTGAGTTGTTTA
>CAJVPV010002916.1:0-12123 GCA_910591835.1 Acaulospora morrowiae | reverse complement strand
GTTACTATTACATTACAATATAGTAACAGAATTATATTTAAATTGCTACTGCTACACTACTATTTTTTTAAAAAAATGATACCACTACTATATTGTTACTATAATGCTACTACATTGCTACTACATTGTTAAAAAATAATTACTTTCAGTAAAGTATGTTATACTATTGATATAATAAATAAAATAAAGCATGATAGCCATTTGCTTTTTTCAAAAAAAAAAACAATATACAGTATATAACAGAAATAAGCAAAATTTTCAAAGATATAAAATAATTTTATCTTGGAAAAATTCAATATTAACTATTTATAGGGTTCCTAATGGTACTGTTAATAAAATTTTTTAATTTTTAATTATTTTGTTAACTAGTATAGATATATTACTATAATTTTTCTGATTTAATATATTTTCTATATAATATTTTTTTCTTTTCTTCAAGAATTTTTAAAACGCCTATATAGCTTTAAATGGCGCAGTAAATTTGAAGCGCCGTAGCTCAAAAATTAAATTTCGAGACTTCTTTGATGTTCTAAGTAGCTATTTGCAAAAAGACTAGAGAAACAACTTTTGTTAAGGTCTCAAAAGCAATTGTTTTACTTATATTTTGAGTAATTTCGCTTTTTTCTTACAGATAAAAATTTTAATAATTATTCTAAGTGTAACAAATAATTCTCTAGTCAATTCTTTTGTGTAAATAGATGAACTACACATAATAATTAGATTAGAAGCAACCTACAATTGTTCCAAAACATTATAAAAAGGCTGCATTTTCTCTCAATCTTGAAGGAGAAGAAAAGAAAAAGGACAACTATTATAATTATAAAATTCCGAATTCTTATATTTTCTTTAATTTCTTTTAATAAAATTATTATTTATTCCATATTTTTCTTTTATATTTATTTTATTGTTTTTTTTTTTTTAAGGGCTAAGGTGCAATACACACAAGGATTTTATTGTAAATTAACAGATTACAGATAATCATTACATGAACAGTCTAATTTAACTGATACCCTGTCCTTATTCTAATCCAAGTATCAACTTTACATTATGAAAGTAGATTTATATCTAGGCATAAACTTCAGAAGGCTTTTTTTTTTTTTGCCTATTTAACCATCACTAGGGTTCTTTATCACTTTACCCTATAATTCATATACTGGATATCATAAAACTTACTTCTTTACACTTCCTAATAAATGCTTTAAAAGTTCATTTCTATAATTGATACATACTATCAAATCTGAAGATTATTTACCAAGTGGGGATCTCCCAGCAAACACTCTATAAGTCTCTTAATTGGCTTTAGCTGCCAAATCTAAAGACATAAATATCAAGTAGGATATAACTCCTGTAAAGTGGCTATGAATTTCCAAGTATGCCTGTAAGGTTTCAATCCAATTTAAGTGATTGTCTTCAAAGTTGCTTAATGTAGTCAACAGGTTTTTTTTTTCTTTTATAGTCTTATGGACTATAGGGAAAAAAACAATTAATATGGAACTGGGAAATGTATCAAACATAATGTCGATCATTGTAACACCAACCAGACAATTAATATTTCATAACATCTTAACTGGAGATCACAATCTCAATGTCCATTGGATCAGCATGTAAAATGACTTCATATGAAAAACAATACTTAACAGGTTATGATGCCAGATACCATATGGATACTATTTAATTGCTTACATATAAAGTTGAATTGGTATTTTGTGATTTGACCTGTAAAGTATTAACTACTATACTATAGATCTACAGGTCATATTTTTTTTATTGTTTTTCTATTAAAATTCAATTTATATATATTATTATCTTTTGATTTTAATATCAAGGTAGAGTTGTGAAATTGATTGAAACAATAATTTTGAATTATTTATATTATTTGTTTAATAGTGTTTGAAACAAAACATATGTTGAATAAATTAAATCATTGAGGATTGAAAATTATTTTTATCAGTAATTTTGAAGTTTGTCAAGAGAGAAACTGAAAGTTTTGATATATTTAATTGTGAATTTTATCTTTTTTTGATTTTCTTCAATACTTCTTTAAATATTTTCTTTTATTTTTTTCTACTATATCTTTATTTTATTTTATTTTATAGGAATATCTTGTTCACTGCAAGTCTAAATTGGCACAATTTTCATTTTGCTCTTTCAAGGCAATAACAATATTATTTTAATATCAAATTGATATTAGATTTACTAAAAGTTTAATATAGTGGATCACAACCTATATATTAAATTTATTATTAGTTAGTATCAAGTCAGTACCATTTTAATATTCAATCTGAAATCTTAACTATTTATTATTTAAATATTTAAAAGTAAAGGTCTTAAAAGAATTGTTACTATCTTTAACACAATACTAACAACAGAAAAAATTTCAAAAAAATAACAAGAAAATTTAATTTACTTAATTTTTAAAAAAATAGGCTAGCAGTATGATCTCAAGCTGATAAAACCAATTATATTTCTTGAAATAATAAAGAAAGTCTTTACAAAAATATTTAATAATAAACTTATAAAGATTAAAATAAAACATTTAATCTTATCAGATAGAAATTGAACAGGACTCTTAAAAAAAGACATATAAGAATCTATTAATACCATAAACAATATTCTTAAAAAAGTAAAAAAAAACAAAAAAGAATATTGAATTTTTAGCCAAGATATAGAAAAAGTACATTATATAACTTAATCACATTACAAAATACTAAAAAAATCTATAAAAAAAATATTAATTTTAATAAATATAATTAATAATATTATAAATTTATTGGAAAATTACAATAAATTATAACATATTATAAACTTAGACTTATAGTTCCATTCCAACCTGAAATCAGAATTAATCAAGATAATATGATATTCCTATTACTATAAAGAATATATTATAACTTACTAATAAGTATACACAGATGGCTCAATAGTTCAAAAAGCAATCAACTGAACCAAAATGAAAGTGGGATAGCATATAACTAATTAAGAAACAGGAGAGTAAGTAGTATACTCAGGTTATACAGAGCACTTTTCATCATCAACAAAAGCAGAATTAATAACAATCCTAATCATGCTAGTTACAATTCCAGCACAAGCAGGAGTCAAGATATATATAAACAGCCAGGCAGTCATTCAAAGAATTCAAAAAGAAAACAAAGAAAACTGTCAAATCTACAAAAGCACAAACTCTGAAAAACATGCAAAATATCAAATGGATAGCAAGCTGAATAACATAAAAAAGAAATAAAGTATAAATTGAGTACAGAGATGAGCTACAAATAGACTGTCACTTTACTTGAGAAGTACAATACCAATTCAGAATAACTAAAATACATACAAGCCAAGAAGACCACACATATAGAAGAATCAGGTATATATTACTAAATAACAAACTCCTTATGTTGGATAGGCTAGCAGAAAAAAAACCAGATATTTATAAATCAAACAAATACTTAGGATACAAAAAAAGAGAAAGTCTAGAGCACTTAATATACAAACATTGGCAATACAAAATCACAGATAAATATAAAAAGATAATAAAAGAAGAAACTGAAGAGTGTCAAAAAAACTAAAATAAAGGAAAAGGGAAAAAAAGACCCAAAACCAAAAATGCTATTAATTACTAACTTAGAGAGTACAAGAAACTATATAGTGAAGGGATTCTAACCAAAGAGATAACTCGATATATATATTAGTTTGCAAAGGAAAAAACAAAAGAAATATGCAGAAGAATTATAGAAAGAACAACAAAAGTAATTAATGAATTATAGAAAAAAAGATACAAAGAAATCATGAAATGGAAAAAGATAAACAACATCAGCAGAGCAGATAAAAGAAAGTGAAGACATGAAATATATCAAACAGAAATGAAAAGAGACAAAGAGAAAGAAGAAATAACAACAAATAGAAAAAGAACCTGGTGAGAAATTGCTAGAAAGATGAGTTAAAAATATAAACAAAATGACAAAAAACAATTTTTTTTATTTATATACTAGTGACATTAACAATAGCAACAGACGATATCTAGAAAATCTTGATATAGTTTAGTATACACTCATCAATTAATGTTATAATATAGTTTATATACAGAAATGTATATGAATATATGTAAATATTGACCTTAATAAAGTTTGCTAAGCAAGGTTAAGCTAGTTTAAAATACATACAGTATATTGAAATAAAAAACAAACACACTAAAAAAAAAAGAGATGAAATTTAACCTGTAGGTCTATAGCACAGAGGTTAGTGCTCCACAAGTCAGATTACAAGATACTGGTTCAACCCCAGGTGAAGGTAATTAAATAGTACTTAAAGTATCTGGTGTCATAATCTGTTAAGTACTGTTTCTCATATGAAGCCGTTTCACATGCTAATCCAGCAGATATTGAGATTGTAACCTTTCAGATAAGATATAGTAATGTGACACTTGTTAGAATGATAGTATGATAATTATTAGTATAGCTATAATTCACCTATACATTTGAAAAATACAGATTAGACTATATTTCATCTTAGCCAATTCCAAGCCACAGATCCTTTCTTCCAGCAATCGAGAATAAGAAGCCTTAAAGAAGAACACTGTACTGATACTAACGTATAGTTATCCTTATAGCAGTCCTAAGGCAAGTTCAAGAAAGACACCCTCTGAAACTATAGCTGCATAAACAAAAAAGTGTGATGTAATGAGTAACTTACTTAAAATAATTAGCAGGTCTGTTGTTTCTGCATATAGTTGGACTAGTAGGTAAGGTGGTTTAAAACTAGTAGTAGGATTTCCATCCCCTAAATGTTTCCTGAAAACAATGTGACATATCTCAAAAGTAAACAACATGTCGCTAGATATAAAAAGTAGATAAACTAACATTTAGCTATTATACTATTAATAGAGAATGTTTAATATATGGTAATTGACTATTATATCAATAAAATACTTACATTTAATACTGTTTTACTATTAAAAAAAAAAATTGGAATTCAAATATAATATATAATGTAAATAACAAGGAACTTTCCATTACAAAAATATATAGGATGTGAATACAATAAATAAAAAAGCAATATATTGTTATCAATACCAGCAAGTCTGTCACCACTCCATAATTAGGCTTGCTGTTAACTTAATACTAGAAGTTGTCTCATTTGCAATACCAAAAATACTTGTTGGCACAATAATCTTTAACTTTTCTTCTTCTCTCTTATCTCTCTGGTTCAATCCGTCCACCAATAGGCTCACTTTTGGTTTCCAATGGATTCTTTAGGTGACAAGTATTTTATCAAGGTAAGTTTATTATTATCATGTTGCAAAATACAGGTTTATTACAAAATTATTTTTTTTAACTTGCTATTCTACTCCTATTTATATTACCTGCACCAATCTTACATCACATTATGCAAATCTCCAATAGACTTTCTAAACTTTTCTCCCCACATTAATGTATAAACTGATATATTACACCATGTTACATAACCTGTGCCGATCCCATTTCTATACCCAATCCTATTGCTAACAATATATATAAAAACAATAATACAGAATATACTATAGCAATTTCAGTAATTAAAACAAAACTGAGCTCAAAAATTTATAATCAAGTTATTAGCATATTAGAAAAAATATGAGTATTTCTATTTATTATTAAAAACAATATTCAAATAAACTAAAACCAAAAAAAAATAAGAAAAGCCAAAAAAACAAATCAATAGAATATATAACCAAAAAATTAAGAATCAAGAAAAAGAAATATATAAAAATATGGAAACAGATATATAAGTTAAGATTAAGCTAAAACTAAAAAAAAAATTAATGAAAATCTGAAAAATAATAAATATATTGTTGTAGTACAACATGACAAGTCAATCACTTCAATCAGATCTATATCATATAATGATTGGTATGTTTTGTTAGAGTATATATGTATATATTTGGTGAAGTATTTATCATTGCAGTGATATTAATTACCAATTATGACCAATCCTTTTATTAATTGCTTCCTTTACTACTTTTATACTTCTCTGCTTTATATCTAATATATCTGATATATCAAATATATCCAATATACAATACATAATATACTAAATATATCTAATATACTTACTATACTTCTTTTATTATTTCTCTATTTTCTATATAACCATTTTTGCTTATAATATATATAAATAAATCAGTAGCATAAATAAGTATGGATGGACAAAAAAATACAAAAGAAATAGAATTCCAAGCAAATATCAAAAACTTTTTATTATCTATTAGGGCAGAACTTATAAAGATTCTAAGCCTGATAAAATACATATTGTTGACGTCTTTCTTGGTAAGTCTATCGCTTCTTCGGAGCACTCCTTGTGTAACATTTATAAGTGTTTGGCTTCTCTACTTGAGGCGTGTGGATTGTTTAACCAAGTTTCACTAACTCTTTCTTTCTCTTTCTGTTATTGCTTCTTTTCGTGGTCCCAAGTATCCTATTGGCGACAAGTACTAGATTAGGTAAGTTAATTAGTTTTTACTTCTTTTGGCAATGACTATTATACATCCTAATTAAAAGGTTTTAATTTTAGGAACTGTTTCTCTTATAAAATATTTTATAAACAAAAATAAGGAATAAGACTACAATATATATTCCTAACTAAATAACAATTAATCATATTAAAAATACTTTCTGTAACAAATTCTGCTTATGTTATTAGTAAATACTTGTTAAATATCTTCTATAGTCTCTTTACTACTTAATAGCATAGTAGAATATTTATTTCTTATATCATAATAATCGTTTTTCCTCTTACCTTTCACTCTCTACAACACAAATTCAATTTTAACAACACATTTAAACAAAGTTACTGGATCTAATGTTTGTCTTAACACAACCTTCAAAAATTTATTATCTCTCTTCTCTATCTTAAAAACAATATTATATATCACTTCTTTACTATTTTAAAATTTTTTCAAATCTACTCAAAAACTGTAATCAGTTTCATCCCATCCAAAGATCTACACTTAACAAATGACCAATAAAACATCTTCACTTCTTATTAACAACATCTAACCTGTTTAAACTCATTCACAACCGGTTCCTTATTAAAAATTTCCATACCCAATAACATTTTTCTATCAAAATACTTATACACTAAAAATAACAACAACAATTACAATTAACTGACACATATTGGATTGGGAGAGTGCATGACTGTGCCTTATGTGAGTTTCAGTAATTTTCAATTAAACAAGCATTAAAATGACACAACAAAATTGAAGCAGGCTCCATACCTGACTTATTATTATCTCAAATACATCACTAACCTACAAACCACACAACTTTTTACAATTATAATTAACAATGGAGTTGTAACCCACAAGCAGCAATGCTATTGTTAAAGAAAAAAGGCAGCCTAAGCCTAACCAATGTGGATGAAATTAAAAACTTTCATTGCAAGTGGAAGTGAAATACCAAGGAGATGCATCCTATAATCTGGTAGCTTAAGTCAGTGCTTCTCTATTGCTGCTGAAGTCATGTCCAGCTATTAAAAAGGAAGCAGTAACCTAAATAAACACATTTGATTTGTGCCCTGTGGAAGAAATTGTTAACACAAAAGATAATTGTATTCAAAACTCAATACTTACTATTACCACTTCAACAATTTTTATTCCTAATTCCTTAACTATATGCAGCTTTTGAGGAGTGATTAACCCTGACTTCAAATTAATGTATATAGCAACTTTATATCAAAAACTTCCAATCTTCAACTCTCAATTCCTTCACATTCCTTTACTTATACTATGGCGATCTTGCCCCTCAAATTTTTATATAGACAATTTATTTTGTTTTTATATATAGATAGTTCTTTTCTTAACTTTTTCTCTGCTTAAGAGTTTTTTTATTAGAAATATATCTACTATAATAGATGGTAGACTAATATATATATAGTTTTACTTTGTTCATATATCTTATATCTTAAAAATTAATCATGTAATAATAATTACGTATTAATAAAGATCATAAGACATGTCTCACCTTAACAGTAAAAAAAAAAACCATATATACTATTACCATCATACTTACTAAGTCAAATACTTTCCAAAATACATATTCAAACAGAGTTAGTGGATCTACTGTTTGTTTTAAGTCAGCTCTTATATATAATATTTTCATAGTAATATTTGTTGTGCCATCTCCAATCTTCAAAAATCTTTCATCCAAAAAATCAAAATTAGTTTATCTTCTCCAAATAATCAGTATTCTTCAATCATCCAATCAGATTTCACTTAATAATTAAAACAAAAATTAAATTGGTTCAAACTGGTTTTGTATCATAAAAAAAATCACAACAACAATAACAAATAATTTATTACTAACAACTATAACAATAAACAATGTCACATGTACTCTATTATTTATAGCATCTGAAAGAACAGAGAGTTAAAACCACAAGTCTATCAGGGGGTTCTTTTGTTACAAACATGGATCTTATAGTATATTTAATTTAGTTTTAATTATAGTTATTTTTATTTTTTTTTTAATTTTTTATATCTAAAAATCAAAAGAATTTACAAAATTTCCTGGAATGATAAGTATAGCCACTACTTAGCCTTATCTAGCACATTAATATTGATTTTGAATTTTTTTATAATATTAATTATATATTAATAAGTAGGCAAACTAGCATTTAATTTTTCTAAAATAATAAAAGAAATGTTTCTTTTAACAATGTATACCTTGTTATATACAAATTAAAATAAAAAAATAATGTTTATCTACTGAGAAAGCCCCTTTTAAAAAAATCAATTAATTAAAATTAAAAAATTATATTTACTTATTGTAATTCTCATCAATCAATTTTTTACTTTAATTATTTATATTATAATATTTCATTTTAAATCTTGGATTCAAAACTATAGCTACTATATAAGTTATATTTGTTTTGTTATAATATTTCTTAAGTTTATATATATATATTTTTGATACTATTTGCATTGTTATATCATATTTATTGTCATCTTTAATATCTTTTATATGATCTAGCAATAAATTATATAAAGAAATTATTATAGTAAAAGTAGAATATGTTTTTGCTAATACTATTGTCATTATTTGTTAAAATAGTACAAGAAATTTTTATATTTGTACAAATATTTTCCAGTCATCCTTATTAAATTAATATTTTTTAATTCTTGATATATAAACACAATATATTTAATTGCCTAAAATAGAAATATTTTAAATAACTTACATAAATTTTAAAAAATTAAATGAATTTACTTTTTTTAATTTAATAGCATGTATAACTATTTTATATATTGAATTTTATTGAGTTTCTACATTTAAAATAGGTTTTAAAATTTTTATTTTTAATATTTCACAAATTTTTTTTAATTTTTTTTGGTGCTGAGGTGATGATTGAATTTTTATAACAAATTTACAAAGCTATATATAAAAATAATTTAAAAAAATTAAAAAAATAGTTTTTAAATATTATAAATACAGTATATATTATAAATTATCTGTTTTAATTTATTGTTAATTTCTTTTAAAACTTTTTATACACTTAAAATTAATAATATAAGCAAAACATCGAAAATGGTTCTTTACTGAAAATGTTTATTTTTTTGCTATTCCATCACTGAAACTTTATCAAATTGCCACAAAGCCATCACCAAATAGTTATGGTATTCATAAGAAAATTGCTCCAATTTAGTTACAGCAGCAGTAACTATTTTGCTATCAAATCTTTCCAATTAAGTAGCAATTAAGAAATTTCAAATTCTCTACTAAGTCGTCATCAAATCACTACAAGATCACAGCAATTTGATTGTGATTATATATAGATTTATTTGCAGAATCATTTTACAATAATTGGGCAAACAATATATAGTAATCACAATTAAGTAGTAATGCAGTTGCAAATTTATTGAAATTATATATTGATGTAGTTACAAATTTATTGCGATTAAGCTATGATTATGTAGTGATACATTTACAAGTTTATTACAATTAAATAGTAATGTAATTTTGATTGGACAGTGAAGTAGTTATTATTATATACAGTATATTATACATCTATTAGATTACATTAAAGAAATAATCATTTTTTAAATAATATATATTTGATAAATTATGATTATCAATGTACTTTCTGAATATACAATTGTGAATAAAATTAATCCTATTCACCTGGTCAACCATCATTAATAAATAAATCTATTATCAACTTCTATTTTTTGCAGATTGAATCTTGTAAATTGAATATTTTAGCACTCCATTTGTTTGTTTGGTTTTTTCAAACTAATCAATCACAATAAAGGCATAAACACATTCATTGTTATATTCATAACCAAAAATTGCTTGAATCTTTGTATAATTTTCACCTTCTTCACTAACATTGATAGATACGACATCTCCAAGATGCAACAAACATTTCCTGGGAATATCATGGTCATTCTTTTTTAAATAAATCATACTCTCATAGAAACTTATTGCTTTATTAATAAGAGCCAAGTGATTTCTAAAATCACAATAAGAAAGCAATAGTTCTGATCTAAATTCTGAACCATTTACTTGACATGATACCATTTTTTTAAGATTTTGTTGCAGAATTTTTTTTCTTAAGCTAATGTTAGAAATATATTCCACTTGTGAATAAACTAAATTTAATAAATTTAATTAACAATATTAATTAGACATTTATTTAAATTATAATAATTAACCTTTGATATCATCACATTCATTACAATCAAAGTGTTTATTAGCAATAAACCAGTCATCAAATAGCCTTTCGACACTTTGTAAAATATTAACAAAATCTTGACTATTACTTAAGAGCCTGCTGTCAATTCTGTTATTGATTAAATGCCGAATAGCAAATAATATTGTATATTTTTTCACTAAGTCCAATTCAACATTTTTACAATTGGTTCATAATACCATGCCTTTAAAAATTTGATGGATCATTTTTTTCATGCCAATCCTAGTATTAATAAGATTAGCAAAGGTTTATACATGTAATGGTAAATAATAATCGATGTAAAGATTGGAAATATTCTTAAATTCTTCAAAAACCTAAAAATAAAGATTTATTAATAAATAGTAATTTATAAAAAAATCTGATAAAATTTAATTACTTGAACTATAATTTTTCGTTCCATCTCTAAGCTTTGTTGAAGATCCTCATAATCTTTTTCAGAGTATTTATTCTTAAATGTTAATCTCATTGATTTGGAAATTAAGATCCAACATTTTATTAAAAACTTTGAAACCAAATCAATGCAATTAGTATATATTTATCACTGAATTTTCATCAATTTATTGTTTTTCAAATAAGAAGTCTTTAAGAATTGATTAAGAATAAATGTCATAACTATTGATAGTCGAAGGTAATCAGACATTATGAAACTTTCATAATAACTTATTGAATTAGGCAATCATAACCATTGTGTTGGATGCTCAAATTTCTTTCAAGTTTTAGTAAATGTTCTTTGATCCTCAATAAGTTTATTGTTAACTTCAAAAGCCTTATTATTTTTCCTGCAGTTATATTATAAACATCATGTAACATTTGAAGGTGTTGGTTTCACATTAATTAGCTTAATGTTGAAATTTTGTTGTACAATCCATATTTTGTCATTAGCTGTTTGCTTCTTTATAAAATAATTGCTAATGAAATTTTTTGAAATTGTTTATTAGTAATATGTCAATATCTTTTCAATTCCATAATATTTAAGTCATCACTTGTTGATTGATTCTTGGAAATTTGACAAGTTCTGCATCCTTTATTAGCCTCATGCCATTTAGTGCCTGCAAGATTATTGCCTTGCCAAAGATCAGCTATAACCTCTCCCAATCCTGCAGTAATTCAACAATCTTGTCCTTGGACATTTATAATTTGACCATGTTCTAGAGCCTTTATTTTCATGATAAAAGATTGAATAAACTTATCAAAGTTTTTACCAAAAAATATAAATTCCAAAAGAAAGTGATTTTTTAATAACTTTCTTATGAATATAGACATATTACCAAATTGAATATAAACTTCTCCAAGAGAATAGTATATGTTTCAACACATCCCAAAATTATCGTAATATAAATTGACAAATAGTTTGAAAACCAGAAGTTCAGGGTTTGGTGATAAAGTAGTGAAGACATA
>CAJVPV010002915.1:0-12127 GCA_910591835.1 Acaulospora morrowiae | reverse complement strand
CATGAAAAAGATAGTAAAGAAAATATAGAGAAAATATATAGAAAGTATAATTTGTATATCAGGTATAAAGTGTATATATATCAAGTATAAAATGTATATCAGGTATAAAATGTATATCAGGTATAAAGTGTATATTACAAATAAGTATATAAGTAACAAGGGTATGGGCAAAAAGGAGAAGCAATCAATATAGATACTGCATAACTTTCTCCTTATCTGTCCTATTCTGTTGTTGGACATTTACCCCATTACACAACCCCAATACACTATATTCGTGAAATTGCTACACCTGTTACAATCCCCTTGTGACGCTGGATCTATTGGTAGATCTGTATCATTATCTGACAGCTAGGACCAAATTCACATGCCTTTTTTGAGGAGAAGACCCGCCCTATTGTTATACAGCATGAGGCAAGCTCAAGCAACCAACTCGTCAGATTTTCATACCAACAGTTTTGGTGATGACTGTGAGATCGAACACTATTGATTACACTCATTACCTCTCAATTTCTATATGATAGACATAACATATAGACATACACGCATTTATTATACACAGTAGCATAGAAGCAAAATTGTACATGATAGTTGTTACCCCCCAATCTACGATTTTATTTTATTTTTATTGTTGTTAATTTTTTTTAGATAGGTAATAATGGAAATATCTAGAGTAATAAGGAACGTTATCTTAGGTGCTTCAGACGAGTTGAAAAAATATGGACCTAAGGAAACAGACAAAGACATATTCAAGGACTTGAAGAAAGCGGTGATGAGAAGAATACAGAAGGAAGCCCGACTGAGTCCAGGGGAGTGATTGTACGATGCCTATCCGGGATTAGAGAAGTTAGTGATATCCTTATGCGAGTGTATTGATGGGATGTTGGTAGATACTCCGACCAGAAAAGCTTCTATGCCAGGGCTATTGGGAAAAGCAGAGCGAAGATGGAATAGCATCAAGTGCTGGATCGGTAGTGGTACGAAGAATTGATGGGATGCGACCTTTAATAAAAATAGGCCGCAACATGTTTCGTCAATAACCATTCTGTCTTCCAGAAATCGCGATAGATATTAGACAGAAGAATAGAACACGCTACTGGAAATGGACAGCAAGCTGAGAGGCTGTGGGCAGAAACAGTACTCCCTATATTTGAGATCGTCGAGGGAGCGATCGCGATGTAGGAGGGAAGAAAAAAAGAAGTTAGCGCCCGAACCAGTCACATACGCCAAAACAGTGCTAACAAACGAAACACGTACCTTTAGCAGGAAGCCAGTCCTAAGAAGTGCCAATACTGATATATTGAGAAAAGAAGGTGAGATCCCACCGTCTAATGGCGACGAAAGAGAATTTGACGCTAAGGAAATGGAGAGGGGTGAAAAAGAAATAATGCTAGAACCGGGAGAAACTACAGACATGAAGAGAACATATACCTTCAACAAAACATCAGTCCCAAGGAACAGCAATGTCGAGATGCCGAGAGACTGTGAAGAGAATGCAACATGTGTGAATGGGGAAGAAAGCAAGGACAAATTAGCACCTGAACTAACTACCTATAACGAAACCAGTGAACTGAATGGTGCACTTACCTGTGGTGAGACACTGGCTCCAAAGGATAACAATACTGGGATGCCGAGTGATCGCGAACAAATTCTAACAACTGAATGTAGTGAAGGGAGTCACGACGTCAAGAAAATTCTGGATGAGGTTCTTGAGGAAACAAAAGGAATTTGTTGAAGTGAATCTCGGGAAAGGTTAACAAAGGACACAACTATAAGATTAATTAGTGAAGAATTAAGACCTACCAGCGAAAAGACACCAGTAGCGAGTGATGATGACATCAGAGCGCCAAGCAATAGAATAAAAGCAGAGGCACCTGAAGTTAGCAAGAAGGGCGTCAACACTATAGAAGCTATGGAAGAGTCGGGAACCTCAGACCAACCAGGAGAATACTACGAAAAGGAGGGAAAAAACGATTAACAAAAAGACAAGCCACGAAATACAGGGGATGAAGTAGTGTCAGTCGCAAAGAACAACGATGCCAGAATGCTAATGAGTACGAACGTGGAAACACTGAGGAAATGAAGATTTCTAGTCCCACTATTTATTTAACCGTCCTGGAGGAAGTACCAATGCCAGAAGAAGAGAAGAAGTCCGCTATTGGAGAACCAAAAACAGATATGGATAGCCTAACAAAGGAAGAACAAGGAGAAGTAGCAAAACTCTTTGAAATGAAGAAAAAATTATTTGTAGGAAGTTTGAAGGAGCTTATCCAGACCAACGTGATTCAATACGAAATCGATACTGGTGATGCAAAATCTATAAAGCAAATCCCTACAGGATGGCACCCAACAAACATAACTACATAAGGGACGAACTTACAAAGATAAAGAAGCAGGGACTTGTTATGGAATCTAGAAGCCTATGGACTTCTCCGATCATAATAGTGCCGAAGAAGAACAGTAAGCGACGTCTATGTGTAGATTACAGAAAACTAAATACAGTAATGAACAAAGACGCTTATCCCTTACCGAGGATCAATGACTTGATCGAAGCTCTTGGAAGAGCAACGTGGTTTTCAAATCTCGATCTAGCCAGCGGATACTGGCAAGTCCGAGTTCACGAAAGAGATCGCGAAAAAACAACAACCTTCGTAATTAAATTTGGAACATATGAGTTTCAGGTGATACCATTCGGGCTATGCAATGCTCCAGCTACATTCCAAAGGTTAGAGAACTGAGTGCTATACGACTACATCAGAAAATTTGTAGCTGTCTATTTGGATGACATTATTGTATACTCACTAACATTCCCGGAACATATCAGTTACTTGACCTGTATTTTTAAAGAGTTGAGATAGGCTTCACTGAAACTGAATACAGAAAAATGCAAGTTCTTCTTACCAGAAGTGGAATTTTTGGAGCACAAGGTAAAAAGGGATGGTATCCAGCCAGACGAAAATAAAATTATAAAAGTGAGAAACTTCTCAACTCTGGGAAGTGTGAGACAGCTGCAAAGCTTTATTGGTCTCGCCTCGTACTACAGAAAGTTTATTTGTGGTTTTACTACAATCGCCAAGCCTCTATACTAACTGTTGAAAAAGAATGCAATATATGAGTAGGGAGACAAACAGCAGACAGCATTTGAGTTACTAAAAACATACCTGACAACAGCCCCGATTATGCGATACCCGGATTTTGAAAAAACATTTTATTTATACACCAATACATTCAGAACAGGACTGGAAACAGTGTTGATGCAGATCGATGAGGCAAAAAGAAAATATATGATCACATACGCCAGCAGGAGTTTGTCAAAAGCTGAGCGAAATTACGCAGCAACGGAACAGGAATGCTTAGCGGTAATATAGGGAGTTGAGTACTTTCACTATTATCTGTGTATGAAGCCATTCATAGTAGTCACCAACCATGCTACATTAAGATGACTGAAGAATTCAAAACTGAAAGGTAGGAGGGTATGATGAATCCTTTATCTCCAACCATATAACTATACAATACTACATCGTGCTGGGAGAAAACATTCAAATGCCAATGCCCTATCACGTTTACCTAAGAGGAAAGGGAGAAGTAGTGCTAGCAATGGAAAACCCGACCACACCGAACAAACGAAAAATCCACTCTATCAATATGACAACTCAAATGACCTTACAAAAACAAAAGGAGAACTGGGAGTCAACATCCAAGATAATGAGGATGGAGTGATGATGGTACTGACTGGTGATATCATGATCGCGAGTTGTGATGATCTGGGAGAACCTAGTAAAAAGACAAATTGAAAGTTAGCCGGTAACAATTACGTGAAGAATAACAAGGAAGGAACGAAAAATAATAACCTTGTGGAGATAAGAGAATTAAGAACTGATTCTCAAAACTATGAAGACAAAGTGATGAGGGTACTGACCACTGACACCACAATTGTAAGCTGTGATGGTTCGGGAGGATTGTGTAGAAGAGAAAATCAAGAATTAGTAATTAGTGATAAGAGGTACTGTGATGCAAACGAACTTACCGATGGGAGACCTGATGCGAATGGAGGTGGATTGGGATGTCACGAGAATAGAGGGACGATAACCGATGACCCTCCTGATAAGGGTAAAATGGAGAATGAAATGAAAAGAGGGACGGTAGTAATTAATGTAAGGAAATTCAGGATACTCAGGTACGAAAAATGGTGGTGACGGATGAATACACTCAAGGAGTTAATGATAGCATACGTAGACGTCATTGCAAAACTAATACACTGCACAATATTGATCATTGTCATGATGGTTATGATAACCAATGGAATTGTCTCAAAATCTGAGTGTGCAAAAATAATGCGACATATTGGTAGCATTAGCAGGAAGGCTGGTAGGTGTACAGAAGAATGGAAGGAAAGAGAGTGTGAAAAGAAAACACAACGAAGATTACAACTGACAAAGATACGTATTGACCATATCATTATTAAAGCAAGTGCGAAAAAGGGATGGTGGTGTAAGCGAAAAAATAAAAATTGTGATATGTGCCAAGGGTGATAATTGCTCTTAGTACTTGCAAGCAAGGAGGGAAAGGAAAATTATGAAAAAAAAAAATAGAATAGATGGATGGGAAAGTGGGATAAAAAGGGAAATGGGATAGTATTAGTTTAAGTATAGTTTAGGATTTATTCAACGATAATATTAGATTAGCTTACTGTATTTATTTTTACTTTTAATTTTCTACTTCGATCAATCGATTATTAATTATGCTCCTTTATCTTTACCCAATTGATCGGTACTTTTATTTTTCTATTTTTACTTGATTTTGAAAGAAGCAAAAAAAAAAAATAATCAAAAAAATAATCAAAAAATCAAAAAATCAGAAAAATCAGAGAAAATTTTTGAGTGAAAAAGAATATTTTATTTTTATTTTTATTAGTATAGTGGTTCTTATTTTTGAAATTATACAAATAGTTGAAAATACCTATTACCTTTTTGATCTTTTATTTCTTGTGTTTTATGTGAATGAATAATATTGAATCCAAATATAGCTGTAGACAACCTTGGTTCCTAGAAATAGGAATCCATAGCATATGCTGGTTAAGGGCTGGTTAGCCATAGCACCCTAGGTAATATTACTTTTGGAGCAGATTGGTGTTTGAGGCTATAGTATTCAAATTATATAATTTATATAAACAATTTTTGAACAATTATTGGATGGGTTTTATTCTTTCACTTTTATTTTATTCCATTATTATGCCTTATAATTACATAAATAATTTTTTATTTTTACATTCTTTTTGAAATATTGAGAAGGTGAGAGTATCCTTTAGCTACTGTATAGATTACAGTACCCAGGCTATATGACGTGGACATAAATACTATAATAGCCCAGTTCTCAACTTGCTCAAACACAAGCATTATTGAACCCTTGAATATAAAAAGAAATCTAAAAGCACTAAAAGAAACAAGTGAGAAATGCAGTATAATGGAAGTGGCCCACAGAGCAACTTCCTATCCATTACAACTGGCCCACAAAGCATACTTAGCGACTACTGCATTTCCCATTATGAATTCACAAATGATAAAAGAGGAAAAGCTTGAAACCAATAGAGAGAAAAGCAAATCTTTAATTGAGTTCGAAGGTGAAAAAGGACCTATCAAAAGGAGCTGGAGTTCCTAACAATTGAAGAAGTCTTTCTAGCTGAGTTACCCTATTTTTCAAATTTAAATTTTCCAACTTCAACTCTCTATTGCGACAGTGAAGGGAGCGAGTGTCAGAAAGTGTTTCTAAGTCTGCTTTTAACTTGGTAACTTCTTCTTCTAAGGTTTTGAACCTTTTCCCATGATGTGTCAAACGTTCCAAAATTTTAATCCTTTCCTGAAGTATTACTATGTTTCTCAGGAAGGATCTTTGTGACCAGAGCGGATAAGGTAAATAGCTTTGAAAATGCGATTTTCTCTAGGTATAATTATGATAATAATAATTTGGTGAAAAAATAAAAGAATTAGCAATAAAAATAGCAGGTTTAAATAGTAATAATCCTTGAGAAAAAGTACAAAAGTAATATTGGACAAATAAGTCTTAAATATAGTGTAGCAAGCATGAGAATATTGATCTGAGAATATATAGCATATCAGCGCGAGAATACTTGCTAAGTTTTATCAATACTTGAGTATTTTTATCTATATGGAAAAGTTTTAAGGAGTATTGGACAAATAAGTCTTAAATATAGTGTAGCAAGCATGGGAATACTGATCTGAGAATATATAGCGTATTAGCGTAGGAATACTTGCTAAGCTTTGTTAATACTTGAATATTCTTATCCATATAAGGAAAAGTTATTATATTTTTGGAACATCTATGAAATTACTAAAAATAGAAATGATTAGATGAAAATATTCCAATTACTCATAGAACTTGTGAATAAAGGAGAGGAAAATGTTAGTGTGAAAAAAGATAGTAAAGAAAATATAGAGAAAATATATAAAAAGTATAATTTGTATATCAGGTATAAAGTGTATATCAGTATTTTTTATATCAAACTCTTTCTTGTTCATCCAGATTCGCCTAAAATCCACAGTAAACAGCTGAGAGTTAACCCATAAGACCCACCTGCCATGGCAATACACAAGCCCAATATCCCCAGGAGCACATGCTTGCCCGTCCCAACCACTTGCTACACCAGGCATCCAAAATGCAACAAAAACAAACGGAAAACCAACGGTCAACCATGCCCGAAGCAGGCGGAAGCAAGGCACTCAGCTGGTTAGAAACTTCAAAGGAAAGAGTAGAAGCCACCTATACTTGGGCGGAGGACATCCGAATAGATATGGAAGAGCCCCAACGGGCATACACCCCACCAATGTTTGGTGAGTCAAATGAAGAGACAACGTCCTCAGAGCCAGGAAGTGAAATGGAGGTGACTCCGCCTGTCAACACCAAGCCATCCAGACAACCCAGATAGCCGCTGGGCCTGCCCACAGACTGGCGCACCCAGTATGGCCATTTTTGCTACAAAATGACCATCCAAACATAACACCTAACAGGCTTTATGGAGCAAAAACTCAAGGCAGTCAAAGAAGCAGTCACCCACCTGGACTTCTATACAGGTGCCTGGATGGCGCAGCAACAGGGGGCGAAATTGATCATCATCTCTTTTGCCAACCAAAAAAACACACAAAAAGCATGCAAAATAACAATCCAGCAAGGCAATGATCACTACATGACAATCCTTGCTGACTTTGACCCGGCAGTAGCCAAAAGTAAAACCATTCGTATCTGGGACATCCCTCTAGATACCAATTAACAAGAAATCAAACAAAAACTGGTCCAATTCGGGCAAATCCATAGCCTAAAAATAAGCACTACAGGCATGTGGCAAAGCGTACTAGCTGAATTTGAAGAACAAGAAAATTATAACAAAATTGTGGAAAGATGGAATATTTCTTTTAAAAAAGAACTTCTAAGAATTTATCCACTTCTCAAAACCCATAAAACCAAACTACTCCAAGACAGGCACATCCTTAGACTCACAAACTTGCCACCAGGTACCACAGGATACAACTTGTGTGAAATAGCTAATTACACCAAGGCAGCATCATGCCACATCCCCCGGAATTACAACTACACAAGAAAGCGATTTGCTATTCTTAACTTCATAACATTGGAAGAGAAAGAAAAAGCCAAAGGCAAAAAAGTATATCTTGATGAAACATTACTTCAATGGCATGAGATGGATGAGAAACTCTGTACAATCTGCAACTCATCTGACCACTTGGTAGCACAATGCACAATCAAGGTCAAACGTCAAGAAAAACAACAAGCACTTAAAGAAAAAGCAAAAAGATATAAGGTACTTTATCAATGTTTCAAACCAGAAGAAACAACACAAATCATGAAAATTGCAAACCAGCAAGCCAACAAGTCAGGAAACCATAATCGACTTAGAGCTCAGAAACAATTTAACAAGGCCACTAGCCAGTTCTCAGACAAAGGATTATTCACACACATAGCCAAACAACTTCCCAACAAATCATTAAACCTAACAGCAGGAAACCCTGCAGCAATGATCAACCTCCAGTTATCGCTAACAAAAGACCTCAAAGCAGTCCAAACGATAGGAGCAGAGCTTAAACAAATAAAGAAACAATTACTGACCTCAATACCAGAATTGAAAATCTGAAAGACTTTGTATACTTTTATACAATAGACAATGAGGAACAAATGGAAACAGCCATTGATATAGGCAAAGAATATCTTAATCAAAACCCATCACGGGCAGAAACCTCAGAACCCAGAAACTTCAATTACCAACGGAAAAGACAAACAACAAGTCCAGTGGTAGACAACTCAGACATTAGGGAATAACAACTCAATCTCAACACAAGAATGACAAGCATCGACAACACCTTTCAAGATGTAGTAGATACACTCAATCAACTTATTGACATCACAACAAACACAAACCCCCAATCCAATAATCCAGATGAGCAACAAAACTAGACCCAACAAGGAACAATCCAAGAAGTCAACATCTATATACACTGGAGACAACTCACTTGCCAATAATCCACTCCCCACCAACAAATTATTACATCATGAAAAATTCTAACACACAATGTTAGAGGTCTTAATGATCCTACCAAACGACAAACAATATTTACATACTGCACTCTCAGAAACATTGATATCACTCTTCTTACAGAGACACAAATACAGAGTGATAATCACAAATACTGGAAACACCCAACATACAATATAACCTGGAGCAATAACAACAAAGATGCCGGAGTCACACTCCTAATCAAAAAAGATATTGACAAACACATAGGAAAAATCACAGAATATCCAGGGAGAGTAATAAGTGTCGATCTGCAATTTAAGGGAAAAGAACATATTGGCATTTTAGGAGTATACATACCAATAGGAGATGGCCAAGAAAAGAGAAAAGTAAATAAATGGATAGAAGATGAAATCTTAAAGAGACATGAAAAGAACTGGAAAATGATTATTCTAGGGGACTTCAATTCGGTAGTGAACCCACGGATAGATCAACAATCAACAATTAGTAAAAAAAACAACTCCCAACTCCCCACTTCAATTGCATTCTGGATTCTACAAAACCTGAACTACACTGACTGCTATAAGACCCTCAATCCATTCAATTCAGGTTTTACCTGAAAGAACTTTAGAAATGCGGTATCGAAACTAGATTATATTTGGATATCTAATCACAATAATTGGTATCCAACAGAAGCAAGAATCAGCTCAGGAGCCATGATAACAAACAGTGACCACACTATCATCCAGACAATTATTGCCATTCCAAATCTCTTCAAAATTTCTAAAACAGTAACAAACAAACAAAAAGAAACCAGATACACTACTATAGGGGCATCAGCAAAACATTGGGAAAACTTCCAAAAGGAACTTCACCAAACTCTCCTACAGCAAGATAAACACATGAACCTGAACAGTATCTCCCCTAACAAGCTTTGGAACAAAACATGGGCAGCTATCAACAAAGCCAGATCCAATCACCTTCCCAAAGTAAAGATCAGGAAAGACAAGAGGAACACCACAACTGACAAGGAGCTAGGCCCAATAGAGAAAGAAACAACCGAAATCAGAAAACTATACAGCAAGGGAAAACAATACTTCAAACACAACATCAGACCTCCACAGATGGTAGCAAGCATATGCAAATCAATCCAAATAATTAATCATATAACAGCTGCCATTAAAAAACCACTGTGGCAAGAGACAAATCACCAAATACCTTTGGCAAAGGCATGGCTTGAAGAAGTTAAACTGCTCTGAGCAAC
Organism: Acaulospora morrowiae; assembly: GCA_910591835.1. Lineage (NCBI taxonomy): Eukaryota > Fungi > Glomeromycota > Glomeromycetes > Diversisporales > Acaulosporaceae > Acaulospora > Acaulospora morrowiae. Next base: position 2,327 of record CAJVPV010002915.1, on the reverse strand, counting down.
AACATATAAAAGCTTCAAAATATTTACAAACCAAAAAATTCAAGAGAAAATACAAAAGGACATGGAAAAAAGACTTCTACATCTTTCAACAAACAAAAAACAAATGATTCGTTCAATTCTCCAAAAAGAAAACAATAATATTCTTTTTGAAAAAATAATCACCCAGGAGGATCCCCCCTCAGTAATTACAGACCTCGAAGAGATCAAGCAAGAGATAACAAAACACTTTAAACAATCTCTGGACAACACACTGCCTACAGAAGAAAACCTAAACAAATGGAGACAGGACTTCCTTTTAAGAGCGGAGATTCTGGATAACTGATATGACACATGCACCCAAGAGATCTCTCTTACAGAAGTAAAAGAAATAATCAAAAAAGCCAAAGCAGAATCAGCACCCGAAAAATCTTAGATAAACTATGCAATACTCAAACACATTGGCCCTTCAGGCCTCTCCAGGCTAACAACACTCTTCAACCGAATCCTCCAGACAGGAGAGATCCCAAAGAAATGGCAACACAATCTTATTTATCCAATTCCAAAAATCTCAAACTGGCAGTATGACCTCAACTTGACTAGACCCATAGCACTACTGGAAACCATCAAGAAAGTATTCACGAAGATCATCAACAATAGACTCGTACAAGTACTAACAACACACCAGATCCTTTTACCTCTCAACTGGGCAGGACTTCCAGGAGGAGGAACATACGAACCAATAATGATTATCAACCATATTATGGAAGAAGCAAGAGAGACAAGTAAAGAACTCTGGATGCTCAGCCAAGACATTATCAAGGCCTATAACTCAATAGAGCCCACAACACTCAACAGGGCAATGAACTGCATCAAGATTTTACATTCCATCCAAGAGATAATTATAAGTTGTATCACAAGATGAACCACCCAAGTAATTACACAGCATGGACTCACCAAACCCTTCCAGATTGAACAAGGAATAGACCAAGGTGACACAATATTCCTCTTCTCTGGCGCATCTACTACAATCCACTTATCACAAGGATAGAAAAATCAAAGTTGGGCTATAAAATAGATTCAAAAACACCTACTGCGTGCTTTGGACAATGGAACAGACACACCATACACATATCATCAGTTTCATACATGGACGACACAACATGATTCACAAACTCAAAGAAAAATATACAGAAAATCGCAGACCTGATAGACAGCTACGCAAACATTACAGGTTTAAGGATCAATACTAACAAATCAACACTTTTGACTATTAACAACACTTAACAACTCACCATTCAATTTCAAGCAAAACCAATTTCGGCACAGAGCAAAGAAATAGCAATCAGAATCTTGAGCATATGGATAACAAGCTTAGGATCCAAAAGACACCAAAAACAACTGATAAATGATAAAACATCCTTTATGATGAGACGACTACAATTCAGAAAAATCACAGACAAACAATGCAGATATATTATCAACCAAGTGCTAACCCCAGCACTAGAATATCTAATTCAGGACACAATCCTGTTTCAACAAGAATGCAATGCAATCAACAGCAAAATCATAGCACTCTTCAAACACAAATTAGCTCTTTCAACAATGGCAATCAATAGTGGAATCCATCTTCACACAGAATATAAAATTTTCAATATATATAACAGACAGGTCAAACTAATAACTACGAGATGACTCCAGGATCTCAATGAAACAAACATCACTAGACAAATCATAAGAACAAGGTTACAGTATCTACAGAATTGGGCATGGACCATAAAAGACATCCTGCAGGCCGAATACACCATCACAACGGCTTCACGGAAAAATCTAACAGCACAAATACTAAACATATTAAAACTAAACAACTTCCAAATAAGGACAACAGCAGCACACAAACTGACATTACCTCTACCCCAAAACAACTGGACACCAATTGAAGAACACATGTTATTTGAATAGTATGACAAGAACAAAACCAACCTAAGAAAACACAATCTTTTTTACCTGAAACAAATAATAAATACCACCAACTCATATTGCATAACATAGACACATTTCAAAACCAGGACAGGAGCAAAATACATAGGATGCAAAATCAACTGGTTCGAGGAGATTATCCAACAACAAGAGGATAACAACATCTCTCCACCTAGGACAACAATAAACACATTTGCCACTTGTGACCTGGCAAACCAAGAGAACATTCAGAAACACAGATATATCTTTGCTATCATTAACCAAAGCTTATATATAGGAAAGATAAACAAATGAGCCAGGGTTCTGGAAAACTCATTCAGAGCACAACACTTTACACAAATAGCAGACGACTCACCTATTGAAAAATGCAA
>CAJVPV010002914.1:0-12130 GCA_910591835.1 Acaulospora morrowiae | reverse complement strand
TATTAAATAGATAGAGTTAAAAATTTGTATAAAACGAATTTACAGTTTCTCGAAATAAATTTAATAAACAAGGTGTAAGCCACCCGTTTTAAAAAAAAAAAAATGATTAAACTTATTCAATTATATGAAGTTTGCATAATATCCAATACTCTTTCCCATTCATATGTGGCACAGTAATCAATACAAATAATTGAAAGATAACAGACAGAACCAGAAGCTCAAAAGCCCTATTAACCCAAGAAACAATATTTCTGAAAGAATCTTAAGATATGAAAAGAGAACAAAAACCACTCCACTCAAAAGCCAACCATATGCAAAGAAACCTACCAACACAACTGGCAAAACATAATCAACTAATAAACAAGACCAATCAAATAATAACAACAATAGTCAAATCTGCCAAACAGAAAAATCAACCAACCTTCCAATTCAGACAGCAGAAATACAACTAGAACAGAGAAGCCCAAAACTCAACAGGCACTACTTTCTTTTGGAGCAAGATAGTAGAATCAGAAAGAATCAAATAACAACAACCTTTCTTTCTGGAACACAGTCAAACTAATCAACAGGAAAGCACAGGAGAACCAAGCCATCACAGACATATAAGAATCGATAATACCAATGAAGAGATGGATAACACAACTGGCAACAATTCAGACAATAGCTGGTTTACCATCAGCAAAGAAAAAAAATCAACTGAACTGTATGGCAGACCAAGACCAAGATCCCCATTCGACAAAGCAACCAGATATGGAAGAGAAAGATATAAAGTTGGAATTGATGCTAACCTAGTCAAAGGAAGAACTAGCAATCAGAAAATCGAACATATTTTCTTACACTTAACTTATCTAAAGGACTTCTGGCAGTTCGCAATGAAGAGAAAAATGAAAACATGAAAATCATCACCATTTTTGGTGATTAACAAGCAGCAGATTATGCAACCTCTATAGACATTCCCGAAATGGATGGCCACAAGCTCAGACATATGGAAATCAAATGCCAAGACATCAACAAAGAAAACTTTATAGTGGTGTGGGACATCCTCCTGAACACAAAACTCATTGAGATTAAACAAGCATTTTCCAAATTTGTAGAAATCATAGGAGTCACTGTAAGTACCCAGAACCTATGGCAATGTGCTACAATAACCTTCAAAGAAAGAACAACCAAAGAGAACCTAATTGAGAAAATGAGCATCTTAATCAAAGGAGACTCTATTAGGATTAATGATGCAGAATAATTCATTGGCCAAATAAAGGAAAGACATGAAATCGCAGCAAAACTAACCAACCTACTCCTAACACAACAGCATGGGATCTCAAAAATATTCTAACACAATGCAAGTGTCATATATACTACATCCCCAGAATAGCAACTATATACTATACATGTGGTAGAAATTGGTAGATCCTTGATGCAATTGACGCAATTATTTGACGCAATTAATTGAGTCACTATTAAAACATATAAAATAATTGAGTCAGACGCAATTATTTTTGAGGATTTTGGCAATTGAGTCAACAGCAAAATAATTTACACTACATGTATACTATATACTATAGAGCCAGACATTTTGCAATATTCAACTTTAAAATACAGGAAGACCTTCTAAAAGCAGTTCAAGACAAATACATCTTAGGAGAAACAGAACTAACTTTTATACCAATTACCATCAAATTGTATGCAATATGCAACTCAACAAGTCACCTGACCAAAGACTGTCCAATCAAACAGTGCTGGCAACAATGGCAAGAATATCATCAAGAACAAGCATCAAAATTTAAAGCAATTTATAACAAATTCAGACCTGCCAAGACAGACAACATTCGCAATATCAACAGATCCAAACCCTATAAACAAATCAGAGCTGGATCGTATGCAAATACCCTCAAGACTCAAATACAATAGAAAAAAAACAACTCCAACTCCATGACAGAAATTATCAAAATATTAAAACAAATATAAAAAGACCTAACAGAAGTGAAGAAAAAAAAATCACAGAACTCAATAAACACATTACTAATCTAGAATGTTACAACAAAGAATATTATGAATTAATGGAAAGTGAACAGATAGAAGAATCCAGAGAAAAACAAATTTCTTATCAAAAATCTCAAGCAACACAGAAAAACAATATTGATGACATTAAAGATCGACAACACAACTTTTCGCATCACTTAATGGAATGCAAGCAAGCATAAATCAAATTTTAGCAACAATAGATACTTTAGCCAAAATCCTATCTCAATCAACCCTCTATTCGAATTTTAATGGGGAACATGAACAGTAGAAATACTTCTGATTTGGAGGACCCTCTCACCAGTGAAACGAACCTCTTAACAAATGAACAAATAGAAAACATTTTAATATGGTCAGATTTCAAAACATTCACTGACGAAACAATAGCAACAACAATAAAAATGAGAAACCACTTCAACAATAAAATTCCAATTGAACAAATATCAACAGAAACTACAACTAGTACATCTCACAATACCCAACAAGTATCAACAATACCATAAGAATTAATACCTATAGTATTACAAAAATGGTATGCCATAACAGTAAACATTAGAGGTCTGAAATCTAATCCACTCAAAACAAATCTATGGATAAATTGGATCATAAAATCAAAAGCAGACATCATTACACTAACAGAAACTAATCTATTGACCAAAGAAGAACAGTATATTAAATTCTAGAATACACAACAATTTGAATAAGGAACAGTGAACAAATCAAGGGCTTTGGCACTTGCCTAGTCATCAAAAATCAACTTGCCAAACACATCTTCAAAAAATATAGCTGGGAAGACAGAATAATTAGTATTGATCTTCTTTTCAAACACAAATGAAAACTCAAAGTCATAGCAACCTATTTACCAGTAGCATTACACTTGAAATACCAACAATATATAACAGAACTCAAACGAATCATTAATGAAGCATCATATAATAGGCACACATCCTAATTATAGGAAATTTCAACATGGTTACAAATCCAAGTATTGATATGCCCAACTCTATCTTTTCAAACAACAAAAGATATTCACCAACCGGAGAAATAATTCAATGCCTAATCACAAACCAATTCATCGATACTGTAAGGATCTGTCAAAGTTCTCTCTATATATGTGGTGGAATTGAATTTAACTATTTTTCAAAAACTGTATTATGGTAGAATTACTAAGTAACATATAGTAATTAATTGAAATTCGTATTTAATTCGGAATCATATTGTCAATCAAATTTCCTTTTATGGTAATACGACCACATGTATGGTTCTCTCTAATACTTGGTTTTTTAAGGCTAAGGTGTAATAATTTGGTCCGAGTGTTCTTCTCTTTCTACAAAAATAAACTTCAATTCCATTCATTAGCATACACATTCATCTACTCAAACTATACCAAAGTTCCTGTTGTAGCAATGGGCATTCACACTATCAACTACTTGAAACTCTTCCAAATTTCTTTATGGTCGCAATTTTACCTTCAAATGTCACATATTTGTATAGTAGTTGGTTGATCAAATAGTTGTTAAGCAATTAAATGTTTAACAATTAGATGATTTTATTCAGACATTTTCTCTCGCTTTATATATATGCTAGTTTTAAAAAATTATATCAAATATATCAAATATATCAACTATCTAAACTATCACTAATATATCTAATTTCTTAACTATCTGAAATAAAATAAAGAAATTAAAGAAAAGAAATATATTACAGATATCTTATTTCTCTCAGATTTGTCATTTTTGGGATCGTCATTGCATACATTCATGTGACCATACAATTTCCCTTTCACAATACCTTTAAAGAAACAATCCATACAGCATACAACATATATGGGAAAATTCAGACAAAATCAAAAACAGAATCAATCAGATATAAATGTTTCTATCAATTCTCTGGTCAACTATAGAAGCATTTATTGAAACAATAGATCAAGAAACTCTCGAAACAGACTATCATGCAACTCACGTCAGAATCCAATACTGGTATACTGATATAGACAATAGAAAAAACATCAGAACCCAACCCAACACTAAATACAGGTGAAATGAAACAAAAAATAAAAAATGGAAGGAATGGAAACAAGAAATAGAGAACCAAGTACAATCAAGCTGGCCAAATATATGCAGCAACAAAAATACAGCAAATAGAAAGTGGAACATCCTCAGAGACGCAATCTTGCAAGCATCCTCAAAATATATTCAAAAGTACAAAGAAAAAAGACCAGGGCCTAAACCATCCAGATCACAACATAACCTTTTATGACAAATCTCAAAGCTTAAAAACTTGGGACATAAACTCTTCCACAACATAGAGACAAATACATCTGTTATGGAAAAAATTTACTCAAAAATTAAAAAAATAAAAACAAATTCAACATTACAATAGAAATTTCCAAAGCATCAAGTGACTATAAGCAAATTACACTATAGATGAATAAACTTATCAATATTCAAAACAATCACAAAAAACTCTTAAAGCAATATATACTAATAAACAAACTGAGGCAATTCAAGAATGCATCACATAAAAACAACTCTTTTTCTTTACAAACAAAAAACAAATAATTAGAAACTTATTCGATAGTTCCAAAGGACACATAATTCTGAACAAATTATTCTTAACAGATCCAGAAGAAGAAATAATAACCAATCCCCAAAAAATAAAAGAACAAGTAAGCAAACATTACCAAGAATGGAACAAAAAATGTAACATCCAAGAAATCAAGAACACTATTTGGGAGAAAGAATACAAATTACAAAAACCAATAAATAAGAACTGGTACAGGAACTTCACAAGCACAATCATATCAAAGAAATCCGGAAAATGATAAAATCAAGATCATCTAAATTAGTAGCAGGTTCCTCTGGAATTCCTTACATAGCACTCAAAAAGCTGTCACCAAAAACTATAACTTTTTTCACAGATCTTTTTAACATCATTCTGGAAACAAAAGAAATCCCAACAGAATAAAAGCAAGGAAATATATACCCAATACCCAAGCCAAAACCATGGGAAAACAATATAAATGTGACAAGACCAATCATTCTGCTTAAATCAACAAGGAAAATATTCATCAAAATCCTCACAGATAGATTTTTAACAATTCTAAACACATATCCCATCCTCTCACAACACAATTGGACAGCTCTGCCAGGAAGTAATACACAAACACCAATCCAAATACTGTAATCAATCATCAATAATAGCAAACAAAACTCAAAAACAGCATACATCTTAAGCTTAAACATGGTCAAAGCATATTATTCAATTAGTATCCAAAGACTTAAACATGCTCTCCTACGAATCAAATGTCCAAACAAATTTATCAATATAATATTAAACATCTGCAACTATAGAGAAAACCATGTTTTGATATCTTTCGAATTATCATCCAACTACATAATGGAAGACAGATTAGATTAAAGGGATATGATCTCACCTCTATGACCCACTTATATCAAAACTAATCAAAAATTATACAGGCTATACACTCACAACAAAACAATAGGAAGATCTATTATCACCATCCAAAAAAACCCTTCAACATGTATTGACTATAGCATATATGGACAATACAACACTCATTGCTCAAAACCAACAAGAGCTACAAGAGATTTGCTATATATACAAACTTCTACAAAATCAACAATATCAACATAAATGGAACCAAGTCTAATCTCACAATTATAAACAAAAACAAGAAACACCATAATAATACCATTACCATTTAAGACCAAGTAGTTACAGCCCTCAAATCAAATCAAGCAGTATGAATTCTAGGTGTATATATTGAAAGAAGTGGTAAAAAAAGATTCCAAAAACACCTGATTAAAGAAAAAGTCAACAAATTCGCAAACACCATCAAGTGGAAAGTTACCACGAACAAACAGCTCAGATATATATACAATCAAGTCTTAATATCAGCCATCACACACCTACTCTCAGACACCATACTCTCAGAAACACAATGCAACAACCTCATGAAACCATTAAACACAATCTATAAATACACAATTAGTATAGCAATAACAGTATCCAACTTGATTCTCTACAATTCTTTAGAGTATAATATTTTCAACATCTGGAAAAAACAAATTCTTATGTACTCAAACAACTGGTACAAAAGAATTAACAATCTACACACAATAGGCCAGATCACAAGAATGAGACTACAAGAACTACAAAACAAATGATGGTCTATGACATCAGTCATCAGCATGTACTTAACTAGTCCATTACTCCCCACAAAACAAGATCTAACACATGATATCATCATTCTTCTCAGATATTTTGGAATCACATGTATACTAGCATCCCTCAAAACAATTCCTAAAACAGATATAATCATAAAAGAAACAATGGGACCTCTCTGGTACCATACTCACAGAAAACAACTGACAAAAAATCACATAATATTTATCAACCAAATAATAAACTTTTCAGGCTCCCAGCTGGCTGCATGGGCAGAAATAACATATCACAACAAAAAACCCAACCGAAAGAAACCAAACTGGTTTAAAGAAATTCCAAAAAACAAAATCCTTAAAGAACTAATTGAAACAAAACAAAAAACATAAAATGCAACAAAACAAAGTTATAAAACATCAGCGGAGGTAACCAAAAGTGAAACCAAATGAATTACCACAAATATAAACAAACAAAATGTCATAGGCAGAAAGAAGACAATTAATCAGAACACCATATTCACCCAACATTATACCAGAATAGACAACCAATCTCCACTCCAAGAATGTTCAGGCTGTATAATTGACACCGCACATAGACAAGGAGAATGCATTTTTCAGATACAAAGAAACAGTAGAATCTGCATATCAGTTCACAAGAGCAAAATCAGTATAAGCAATATAAAGGATACATCCCTTTGACAGAGAATCAGAATCTCTTCAAACAGTGTTGATAACATTGTAGCAGACAAATTCCAAAACCATAATATCCCAACACCACCCACAGTTACAATTAATAGAAACACAAATCACAGTTTAATTATTAATAAATATTTACACACAAGCAATATAAAACAAAGCGAATTATCAGAGATCAAAACAAAAATTGGAAGACTAAAGAAATTCATAGTTTTTACAGACGGATCAATGAATACAAATCAAACAATAGGCTTTGATTGGCATATCAAAGTACAGAAAAAATCAACTTCCAAGGAAAAATCACACTATACCCATCATCAACAAGGACAGAATTAGCAACAATAGCCATAGCACTTATAATGATGCCAGCTGAAGCAGACATAACAGTCTGTAGTGATAGCCAAGCAGCCATCAGTGGCATCAAAAGAGTACAATCAAACATCCAAGTATTTAAAATAATAAAAAATATAAATATCATCAACATAATCATAACCATAATAGAAACACAAAAACTATCAATCATATGGTAAAAGATCAAAGCTCACAGCTTCATCGCAGGAAATGATAAAGCTAACCAACTAGCCAAAGAAGCCTGCAACTTAACACACGAAACTGAAATAAAATTTCTACCAATATATAATCAGAAAGTCAACTGAATATCAGAATGGGAAAGAAATATCATAGACAACACAATGTCTCAAATAATTAAAGACATCAACAAAATAAAATATATCATTGGATAGAGAACACTTAACAGAAATCTAATAACTACCAATTCCATTATCAGAGAAAAATATTGCATAGGAAGAATCACTAAAATATAGACATACATTCAGGATCACCACAGAAGAAACAAACAAAGAGGACCACAACACCTGCACTTTTCGCTTTAAAATTTGAAACCTTGAGTTTCCAACCAAAGACAAACTTTATGAAAGAGCAGCAACGATGTATATTAACAACAGATGTATACTGTGTGACCAAACAATAGAAACCAACACTCACAGTATACTTTGCAAAGACAAAAACTGAAACTCTTAAGAAACCTTAATCAAATAATTAATGAAGAAGTAAGCAGTCAAAACAAAACCAAAATAAAAAACAAACTAAGCAAAAATCTCAAAAGAGACCAAGACACATGAACTGAAGAAATACTCCACTAAGTAGCCAGGGGGGCATTGCCCCAAAGCATAACACAAATAATTAAAAATTATACAATCCAAGAAAACCAACAGTGCACAAAACAAATCTTCAACAGATTTCTCAAACATCTGGAAAGCAGCTGGAAACTATGATGCTTAGAATTTGCAAAATGGAAAACAGATAACAACATCACTTCAAAAGACAAAAGAACATAGTACCAAAGCAAAAAAAGGAGAAAAACAAACAAAGGAAAAGAATCTATAATCACTTTAGAAACCAACAAGATAGTAGATTTCGTCAGATCGAACTGATGCAACTGGAACACAATATATTCATTTAATAACAATTTTAATCGGAACTAGTAGAGCCTTGGCAAATTAGCTAAGTATATACAAGTATTTGGCAATAAGCCACGTGGTAAGATGTTTCTTTAATGAGTTTGTTAGATAGATAGTGGGGAAAAATTTGTATAAAATGAATTTAATGTATCTAAATACAAATATTTAATAAACAAGGTGTAAGCTATCCAGTTTAAAAAAAAAGTTTATATGATATCAATATTTAATTAAACTATTATTATATTTAAAAACCATATTTAATAACTATAGTCCTTACTTCTCTTAATAGGCCTCTTTGAGCACTGAAAAGTTTAATAAGTCATTGTGTCTAAGTGAATATTTGTAATTTAGATATACTCCAATTATCAATACTTGATATAACCTTAATCTTTTGATCTTATAATTGTATAAATTTTAAATATATAATTAATAAAAGTCTTGCATCTCTTGCTCTATTCGCAGTTAAAAAAAAAAAAACTATTAAAAAAAAAAACTATTATACTACCTTATTAACAATTTCTTTATAAATATTCTCTTTACAAAATAATAAATTTGCTTAAAATAATATTTTTGTTTTTATTTATTTAAAACAGATGATTTTTTAAATTTTTTTTTGCTTAAAAAAAATTATTATTTATAGTAATATAATTTATATTTAAACCATTGATTATATAACAAGTTAAACTTTTATTATATTAATAATAATAATAAGTAATATCTTAATTAAATATTAAAAAAATTAAACTTTTTAATAATTATAACCAAACTTATTTTTTAGTTGCTACAGGTATAACTCTTTTCCATATGATAAAAATTGCTTTTTTAGGAAATCTTGAAAAATAACAAGAAAGTAAAAAAAAAATAGAAGTCAGTCAAGCAATAACATCAGGTGGGAAAAGAGAAAAAGGTATAGAAAAGAAAATGATAATGGCAATCAAAGAAGCAAAAATATTGGCAACTACTATTGTCAAAAAAGAATCAGGCAGATCCAAAAGCTTGGATAAAGAAAAAAAGAAAACAATATCAATATGAGCAACAAGTATGGACATAAAAAAAGGGGAAAAAGAAGAAATGGAAAAAGAGAAGGAAGCAGTAGAGAAAAAAATGCAAGAGGCATCAAATGAACAAAAAATGAAGATTGAAGAGGAAAAACCTGAAACAGAAGAAGCAAGTGAAAATATATAGAATCAGATATTAGAACAGGAGAAAAAAAATTATACAAAGGGAAGGAAAAGAAGCAAATGAATAGGAAAAAACCAAGAGAAGTTGAAAGAAAACTAAGATACACTTGTAAACTAGAGCTTGCAGCAGGTATAAAATTGACAAAAGTGCTAGAGATGGTAGAGGAAACATGTATAGCCTTCAATTCTTTCTTGGGAGTAAGAGTGTGAAGAAATATGGCAAAAAAAAAGAAAGCAATCATTGCCAATTTTGAAAATCCTATTGATATGCAGGAGGCATATGATATCAACTTTGGTTCAAACAAAAAAAGAAAATACCTAATTCTGGTGAAACAAAGGGATCACCAATTACAAGAGAAAAATACTGTAATAGTTAGAGACATTCCTCTTTCGGAAAGTGAAAGGACAATCAAGGCAATACTAAGAAAGTTTGGGATCTATACCATATATATTCGACCAGTAGAAATGTAGCAAACAGTGACAGTAATGTTTAAAGAGGAAAGAGATGTACAGCTACTAGTTGAAATGTGGACAATTTCATTTGAAAAGGAATACTTAAGAATATTGCCAAAATGGAAAGAGAAAGAAAAACTTGCAAAAAAATCCAAATGTATATACAAACTTGCAGAATTGCCAGCAGATACTATTGTATACAACCTAGAGAAGATAGCAAGAGAAATAGAAGGGAAAACCCTATATATTCCAAGAACAGGTTTCAGATATTTAAGAGAAAAATTCACATATATAGCATTTGAAACAGAGGAGCAACTAAAAGTAGCAAAAAAACAAACCTTCAAGCTGGACAGAACAACAGTCAACTTTGTAGACCAATATGAAAGATTATGTTACAAATGTGAACAAAGTGGACATATTGCCTTTCAATGTGAAGAGATGAGAATCCAGCAAGACAAATTCATCACACAAGCAAAATTTGTGTCAATACAATCAAAATTTAAAAAGGGACTGAAAAAAAAGGCATCCATATCCTTTGCAGAAATCGTGAGAAAGTGAAGCAGATCCAGATCAATATATAAAGAAGAAAACAAAGAACAAGAAGGGATGAGAAATAGATTGAGAACCTAAAAGGAAAAATCAAAAATATAAAAAACAAAATTAATATCCTATGGAAATGATGAACAGAAGCACAAGAAGAGCAAAAAGAAGCAAAACAAAAAAATGAAGGAGAAGAAGAGCAACAAACACAATATCAGGATGCAGAGGAAATAAATATCAAGAAAAATGAAATTTCTTTGACAATATACAAGGCAATTAATGACAAAGTAGCTGAAAGACAAGACAAACTAAAGAAACAAATAGAGCAGATGGGAAGAATGTTAATGGAATTGTTGGAAAATGGTTAGACTGCAATCACAAAAAAGAAACAACAGTTATAGGGACAATATGGAAGGAACCATATCATAATAAACTACAAATACCCTGGTCTCCAAATGCAGGTCCCTAGTTCAATACCCACAGGGTGCAAAAATGCATAATATTCCTTCATTTGTGGGTTTACCGGTTTTCCTACAAATGTCGTACTCCAAACATCCGGATCCTGACCAAATTTAGTTAGGCTGCATGAAGATGGGACCTCTGGTCTTCCCGACGATCGCGGGCTGAAAATAGGTCGAAGCACGGAAGGTTGCACGAGGAAAGGCTTCTGGTCTAACTCCGATAAAAGCCCACAAACCCCCCTGGCACGGCAGACTCCGTAGCACAAAGAACACTCTAGCCTGGGGCTATCCCAATCCGGTGCTTGCTTAAAAGAAGACGATTCCTACAAGGAAAGTTGGAAACCGCAGGTGGTGACAAGGAGTACAGTACCTTCTCCGAGGAACCAGGCGAAAAGTATTGAACGGGTTATCCGGGTGTTCTAATCAACCCTGAAAGGTACACGCTCTAAACGACTACTGCCAGGATCTAGATTAGGTTAGATAGTTTAAAACTAGTGATAGGATTTCTATCCCCTAAAGATCCCATCCAGTGTATAGATCCACTTCCTGGGTGGATCAATCCGTATAACTGGGTAAGGCTATAGGTGGGAGTGCGGGTTAACTTAAATGAACCTTTGTAGTCATGTAATTGGATATAAATCACTCAATAAAAACCATGTGCTATTAGCATTCTTTACTTGAAAAAAAAAAAATAAAAAAAAATAATTATACCAACATTAAGCCAATATTTAGATTTAGTTGATAAGGCTTTATGTCAAAAACATTATAATAAATATATATTATAGTTAATACAAAAAAAAAAAAAACCCAAACTAATTAATTTATATTTTCATCCTAAATATACAATTTATTTAGCTATGGTTTGAAAAGATTCAAAAGAAAAATTCAAGTGGATATCAGAATAATTAATTAGTTTTTTAATCTATTAAAGAAAGTAATAATGTGTCATTGAACTCTTTCCACTAATTCCCTTGCCAATCCAAAAAACAGATGTTCTTAAAAATAATTTTTATTTTTGATAATAAAGTCTATACACTTTCTTTAAAAACATTACTTCCTGAAGGCAGGTGCCTCCTCCCACTTGTTTACTCTTCCTTCTTCAAAAACTTTGGATA